>JASTWQ010000530.1:0-124698 GCA_035220615.1 Leptothorax acervorum | reverse complement strand
ATTTGTACCGGCTTACCGTTACTCTATAACCAACGAGTCGTTACTGCTTTCATTACTTTTTCTTGACATTAATATAATATTATATACAAATTTCTGCGGTAAATATAAATAGAAAATATCATGAATTCTCTCTTCTAGAGAAATGATATAATGAATAAACGCAGACACATAAACGTAAAAAATACAGATTTATGCACGAGATGTATAAAAATAATTAAAATTAATCGAAATATAAAGCATTGTCCAAACTACAATTGTGGATATATTAACTAAAACGTTAGGCAAGAAAAGATATAAACAATTGAATAATGAACTTATAAGTAAGAATATATGGTGGAAAGAAAGTAAGGTGTTCTCATATACCAAGGACGCGTTTGGTATTTTTCTGAGCATGTAACAGCCGCCTTCATTTTTAAATTCCTGTGTTTATGGCTATGTTCCGATATTTACTGTATGAAAATATATTTTACGTCTCGTACATGCATTATAGATTTTCAATATTGGCAGTGAAGGCATGTGTCAGTTTAATTTGCCACTACAAAATGACGGTCGCTGGAACAAAATTATTGGCTATTTAGAAATGTATACATACATACATATGTATTAGCACACCTTACGTTTCTTTCCACCATGAGAATATGTAAGATAAAGTAGTTAAGTTATGCGTTTTACAAAAATTAGAAGTAGATGTTAGTAAATAAATAAAGTTATTTTTGTAAAGCGCGCGTTTGAAAAATTATATTACGGTATGCGACAGTTATGTAACAAATAGGCGTGCGGATATTATTGTAATTTACTTTTTATCAAGGATGGCCTGATATCAGGCCGACCGTCTGTATTATCAGTCAAATTATTGACGTAATTCAAGATTATAACAGTAACATCCAGTTACGGCTCTATGCCCTTTAATTTGTCATTGATTTTTAATCATTTACGTCTTTTAAGATTATTTTTTATTTTTTTTAACGTAAATTTTTATAAACATTTTTTTCTTTCTCATCTCAACACGTAGTTCACGCTTATTCCAAAGTAGTTATGCGTTTACAAAAATTAGAGATAGATGTTAGTAAATAAGTAAAGCTAAGTAATTTTGTAGAAGCGCGCGTTTGGTACGCAATAAGGAATATACTGATGTCATGTATTCCCATGATGTAGCCCCAATATAAGTTGCGCGCCTGATATGTCGTGTTTAAAATGTGAAAGTAATAACTCTATACACTTGTGAACAAAGAAGAGTGACGAAAAGATGTATGTAATGACTTAGTGAAAAGAAAAGTAAAATTGGCAAAATATTTGTGAAATCAAAAGTTATTATTGAAAATGTAGAACCGTAAACTGTTTTTCTAAATTTTGCCAGAATGTATTTTTATTTTTGTTAACGTGAATTTAATAACATTTTTCTCTTTCTCATCTTACACGTGGTTCACGCTTATTCCAAAACCTCGGTTACTCCAACACTATAGCAATTCCCGTCAACCGTTGGCACTCGTTCCGTCTAATATTCTGCTTAATTCTTCAATGCAAGAGAGTAAACTTTACTCAGTAAAGATTTATTTTACCCAATAAGCTCACTTTAGAAACTTTCAGTTATGAAATACTTTTCTCTCTTTATTTATAATAAATTATTTATTATCACATAACAAAGCAACGCCACGTAATATCCAGTAATCAGGATTTTTTAGAGTTTGCAGCCAGAGCGGCGTTATTAACAGCATATAAGTCCTCTGAGGTTTTTTATATACGGGACACTGTGCAGGAAAGAAAGCATTTGAATGATATATACATTGCACTCTTATTAAATATCTACTTTATTTATAATTATCTTTATCTAATTATAGTTAAATTGAAGTATACTTGTCGTACTTGATATAATTTCGGGCTCTTATCTGGAGCATTATGTAAAGCAAAGATATGTACCACCGGCATTAATACGTAAAGGACTTTATTTGCCGATTCGCATAAACGGCTATTTCTTCGGTCCCAGCCGGCACCCTCAAGAAACAGACCATAAACATAAACACCTTCCTGTTTCACGAACATCGACATCATTAATTATTACATGAGAATAGAATTGTGTATATACATGTGATTATCATTACATACAGGTGGCGGTGTCTTGATTTCTTCTGCCCATATTACGTAAGACTTCATTATGAAGCGTAACATTATCCAAAGCCCATTTATGAGCACGCGTTACTTCTTGTTTCATCGCCGTCAAAAATCCTGCACAAAACACCGTTTTCAAGTCTCATGTTACATCAAAAACTTATTTAACACGAATATATGTATATTAAATGCCTTGCGATTGAAGAAGCCAGTCATCCAAAACTTTGTCGGTCTCCCACTATGCAGCCACGTCGAGAACTGTTGGTTCCTCTCCAACAGTTCCGTAAACCAGAATCCCAAAGAAGCGGACTCCCACGATCGAGCTTTCCAGATTTTCGGTATCCTGGCGTTATATATATTGTCGAGAGCATCTCGCAATTCCTGAAAAGGTATGTATATTCATTCATGATGTTAATCGATGAGCATATCCACAGGACCAGGAAAAAGTCAACTTCCATATATACAATGTAATGACTATCGTATATTTGTATCTTAAATATTATAATGTGAGGTTATATTGAAAGGCGCCTGTAACATAAGTATCGCAGTTTAAGTACGTCGCAAAGATAATATTCATATAATCGATACAGTACCTTTCAATATTTCAAGAATACAGACTTATCGGTTTGATATTACAATCAATGAGGATCTTTTGTTTAATCAATCAAATATCGCAATATAACGGAACGACATTTCACCATCTTACTAATCTTTGGCATAGAATAAAATTTGAACAAGACTTAACTAAGAGTTATAACTAGATAGATAAACGTTTCAGTCGGTAAGTTAGAATTCGCAAGTAGATAACTAGTACAATATAAAATAATTACAACTTAACAATTCATTTTATGCAATACTGCGCTTTATACAACGATCGTAATTAGGAGATTCTAAGGGAATTACCTCGCTCATTATAATTACGCCTTCAATGGCTAAGAGAAGATCCTTGAGCATACCGCGTACTAATTTTATAACCACCTGCATCCTGTCGATCTCTTGTTTTAAGAAAATATTAATTGGAGCGGTATGATCCATTGCGTGTAATCAAATAAGGGATTTTTGTGTTGAACTAAGTCAATTTATGCATTCAAATTAATGTTTACGTTTTAGTTTATTAGAGTCATTATATTGGTAACAGACACACTAGTGTAACAGTTTTGTACTCATAAGTTGTCAGCACTAAGATGCTATAGTTCTTTTTATTTTTCTCTGGTTTGTGGTACTTGATTCGAGATGTCTCTTATATCTCCGCTGTCTCTACCGCGCCTTTTGTTCACGAGAGCTTTCCAGAGTGTTCTACATTTATTCAGTTACACTTGTACCGTATTAAAGTTATACTTATACATTTAATCTCATCAAGTCTGTCTTCAGCATATTATTAATCCCAGCATCTGCTAATAGGTTATGGGCCCAGACCCATCGAAAGTAGTGCTTTGAAGACTGAAAGAGTTTAAAGAATTGCCTTAACCTAAAACGACCGACTGTATAAAGACGATGACGTCGGAATCAAAGTATATTATAACGAAGTTGAATAATGGAAATTATTTCAATTGGCGATACAAGATGAAGATGTTACTGATCGAGAAAGGCGTTTGGACGGTAATTACAGCGGATCCGCCAAATCCGGTTACAAACGACTGGACAATAAAGGACGAAAAGGCACACACCGCAATTGCGTTGAACATAGAGGACGACCAGATTCAACACATCAGAAATTGCGATACTGCGAAAAGTGCATGGAAGAATTTGCAAGATTTCCACGAGAAGGATACGCCAAACAACAAAGTGAGCATCTTGCGACAGCTTATGACAACACGGTTAGACGAAGGCGGTAATGTCGAAACGCATGTAACCAAAATGACGGAATTATTTCAACGCTTTATAGCTTATGGAGATGATTTAAAGCCGGAATTAATTTTGTGTGTCACAATTCTCAGTTCACTACCGGAAAGCTATGATGTATTGGTTACAACGTTGGAGAATCGCAAAGATGAATTAACATCAAGTGTTGTTTGCTCGGCCGTGATTGCGGAATATCGAAAACGTCTCGAACGAAGCCGTGATAATAATACTGAAGCCGTATTAAGAATCAGCTCGTCAGCCAAAGGGTCATCAAATGCAAAAGGTGAAGCATTTGACATGAGTAAGTCGAAATGTCTTTTCTGCAAGCGCAAAGGCCACTGGAAAAAGGATTGCCGTAAGTTACTCGCGCATAAAGAGAAAAAGAATCAAGGTCAACAAAGTAAGACTCAGCAGCAGGTAAATTCGGCTGAAGCTAGCGGTACTACTCAACATTTATTCGCAGCAATGATGTTTAATAACGACGGCTGGTTGGTCGATAGCGGAGCGACTAATCACATGGTGAGTAGGCGTGAAATTTTTACCGACATGAAGAAGCATTCCGAAAGTATCTACGTAGCAAACGGTCATAAAGTAACTGCAGTTGGTAAAGGAACAGTCAATGCAAAATTCATAAATAAATCAGGCGACATTGCAGAGGTTACGATTGGAAATGTATTGTATGTACCAGATATACAAGGAAATTTTATTTCTGTACGGCGTTTGACCAAAATGGGATATACGGTGACTTTCGATAATGATGAATGCTGTATCGTTCGTGCACATGACGGAATACAAGTTGCATTGGGCGAACCTTGTGGAAATCTGTACAAGCTGAAGACACCAAATATGATATGTGCAATAAGAAATTTAGATCCGGAACCAATGAAGAACTGCGTTCATAAATGGCATAGTATTCTCGGCCATAGAGACATCCAGGTAGTGAAGACATTGCCATCAAGCGATCTCGTCGACGGTATTCATTTTGACGAATGCAGCAAGGAATGTAACAACATATTAAACTGCGAGGTATGTCTTCAAGGTAAAATGAGCAGGATGAAGTTTCCGAATTCGAATAATCGAACGAAAGAAAAGTTGGACTTGATCCATTCGGATGTCTGTGGCCCCATGCAGACAGCGACACCATCTGGTAAAAGGTACGTTCTCACCTTTATAGATGACTATTCTAAATTTACTGCTGTTTATCTTATTAAAGAAAAATCGGAAGTTTTTGGTAAATTTAGAGAATTTGTGGAGATGTGCAAGACGATGTTCAATCGTAAACCGAAAATGATTCGCACAGATAGAGGAGGAGAGTACATGAGTGTCGAATTCATCAAGTTTTTGGATCGAGAAGGCATTCAATACCAACGAACGGCGCCATACAGTCCACAACAAAATGGCGTTGCGGAGCGTAAAAATCGGACTCTCATCGAAATGGCAAGGTGCATGATCTTGGAAGCTAAGCTTGAAAACAAGTTTTGGGGCGAAGCAGTCGTAATGGCGAATTACATACAGAATCGTTTGCCAGCCAGGGACATCGTGCGAACACCGTTTGAAAATTGGTATGGTACCAAACCAAATTTAAATTTCTTCAAACGATTTGGATCAAAATGTTACGTACATGTACCTAATGAAAAGCGGAGGAAACTTGATTCGAAAGCAACAGAGGCAATTTTTGTTGGCTACGATGCGATTTCAAAAGCATATAGGTGCTACGTTCCATCAAGCGGAAAAGTAGTCATAAGTCGAGATGCCAAATTCGTCTACAAGGACAGCGATTGGAAGATTAATCAAGATCAGTTTAAGGAGGAGAGCGAAGTCACAATTACGTATCTACCTGAAGATGAATTCTACAGTGCTGATGAAGAGGATATAATAGAAGAGAACAATCCAGCAACGGGTGAAGCATCAAGAAATATTCAACAGTCACCAATAGCTCAACGAGAAATTAACGAACATGCTCCTGTTAACGATGAAGGTGAAATCAGAGTACCAGAACTTCGTCGGTCGATAAGATCGAATTTAGGGGTACCACCACGTCGCTACACTGAAGAAATTAACGTCGTCAAGGAAGAATTAGTCGAGCCAAAGACATACAATCAAGCAATCAGTTCCGAACAAAAGAATGATTGGATTCAGGCAATGAAGAACGAAATTGAGTCGCTTAAGGAAAACGAGACGTGGGAGCTTGTGGACCTGCCGAAGGATCGTCGTGCAATTGGTTGTAAATGGGTATACAAAATAAAATCCCATGGAGAAAATGAAATATTCAAGGCACGATTGGTTGCACAGGGTTTCTCCCAAAAATATGGAATCGAGTATGATGAAGTGTTTGCTCCAGTAGTAAGATATGCAACATACAGGATTTTATTAACTGTTGCGGCCAGAAAGCGAATGAAAGTTATTCATCTTGATGCAAAGACAGCGTTTCTAAACGGAAAATTAAGTGAAACGATCTACATGAAGCAACCCCCCGGCTTCACTGAAGAAGGAAGAGAACATCAAGTTTGTCTCTTGAGGAGGAGTATATACGGTTTGAGACAATCTGCCAGGGTGTGGAATCAGGAAATTCATCAAACTCTAACGGCTGCGGGTTACGTACAAAGCAAGAACGATCCATGCCTGTACATTAAGTATAATAAAGGTAAAATCTGTTACATACTAATCTATGTCGATGATTTGATTGTAGCCAGCGAAGACAACAGCATGTTAGCAGAATGCGAGAAGATTTTGAGCGCAAAATTCAAAATAAAGAATCTCGGAGATGTCCGTAATTATCTTGGTTTGCAAATCAAACGCGACCTCAACGGAAACTTTGCACTTAACCAGAAACGGTACATCATGAAGATCATCAAAGATTTCGGTATGATGGAAGCGAAAACTTCGAATGTTCCAATCAGCGTGTCATACGGCAAAGGTGGAAATTCTGAGTTACTAATGGATAACGAAAATTATCGCAAGTTAGTTGGTTGTTTGCTTTACATCGCTGTGAATACAAGACCAGACATCTCAGCGAGCGTGACAATCTTGGCACAAAAGGTGACAAAACCAACACAGGAAGATTGGAATGAACTGAAGCGTATTCTTCGATATCTCAAGGGCACAGCAGACCTTTCGCTGATGCTTGGCGGCATCAACAGTAAAACTGGTCTCGTCGGTTACGCCGATGCAAATTGGGCGGAAGACGTCGCATTACAACAACGCAAGTCAACTACCGGCTACGTTTTCAAGTATTTTGATGGAGTAATCAGCTGGTGTAGCAAGAGACAAACTTGTGTTGCTAAATCGTCCATGGAAGCTGAATATATAGCGCTGTCAGAGGCAAGCAGTGAAGCGTTATGGCTTCGTCGTTTATTGAAGGACTTCAAACAGCCGGAAGAGGACCCAACTATAATCCACGAGGATAATCAGAGCTGCTTAAAACTAATCAAAGAAGAGAAGCTGTCAAATCGTTCCAAGCACATTGATGTGCATGCCTATTTCGTCAAGGATCACGTTGACAAGAGGACCGTCAAATGTGTTTACTGTCCAACAGAAAACATGGTTGCTGATCTATTGACGAAACCATTATCAGCTAATCGAATCGTAAAATTACGAGAGACTTGCGGCCTAATGGAAATTTGAATGAGGAGGAGTGTTGAACTAAGTCAATTTATGCATTCAAATTAATGTTTACGTTTTAGTTTATTAGAGTCATTATATTGGTAACAGACACACTAGTGTAACAGTTTTGTACTCATAAGTTGTCAGCACTAAGATGCTATAGTTCTTTTTATTTTTCTCTGGTTTGTGATACTTAATTCGAGATGTCTCTCATACCTCCGCTGTCTCTACCACGCCTTTTGTTCACGAGAGCTTTCTAGAGTGTTCTACATTTATTCAGTTACACTTGTACCGTAATAAAGTTATACTTATACTTTTAATCTCATCAAGTCTGTCTTCAGCATATTATTAATCCCAGCATCTGCTAATAATCTGTTATAACGTTAAAGAATTTATTTTTTTAAATAAAATTTAAAAAATTATTTGTTCTCTCGGATAGTCAAATCTGTCAATAATAGATTTTGAAAGTGTCTGCTACAAATGCCAGCAGAAGATATAATGGAATTTGTTAACAGAATATAATGGCAGATTGACTATATAAGATTCTGATCAGTTTCTGCAGTCAATCTGTCATTATATTCTGTTAACAAATTTTATTATATTTCTGCTTTCGTAACCATTTAAGTGATATATTCCAACTAAATGTTTACAAAATGACAGATTCTATTCGGTTTCCGTCGACAATCTACTGCAGATTATATTGGCAGATTATATCGCGAAAACACGTGTTTAATGCCAACACAGATGATACGAATCTGTTGCAATATCTGAGTAAACCTACTGCCAATTTATTGTCATACCGCGGGCAGTTTGTTGAGTGTGTTATTTGTTATTCTTTATCAATTGTTACAAAAAATAATTAGCAGTTAAAATCTAACAATAGTAGATAGACCTTTCTTTAACTTCAAACATGTCATACAGTCCCGGAACTTTTTCTAGCATTTCTTTCGCCTGCCTTGTAACAACTACTTCTCGAGATTTTGCACCAACAACACCCGCTTTTTTCGGCTGCACGGATATTATTATATCTAACACAGTCTGCGTGGTGTTACTCTAATATCTAGAATACGACAAGGACAAGGACATAATTTTTGAACTACTTTACATAACTGTTCTTATATATCTGTGCGTTGCTTCTCGCGACAATATCTTACGTAATATCTGCATTTGGGTGCAAGCCATATACTTGTGGCGGATCTACGCGACTCATGGCATCTATCGCTTTCAGATAGTCGCTTACTTGCTTAAATATCAAAAGCGGATAACCCTTGTAAAAAACAAAACCTTCTGCGAAGAGCGCTTCCGTAAACCACACTTTCGCGAAATTTAACAGCCTTTTATCGTAGTCGTCAGTAACGCGTCCGCCATATTGCACCTCGCCTATCATGTAACTGAAAATTCAAATATGTGTAAAGAGAGTTAATAGCTAACAAATAAGTGAAAAAAAAAGAGAGCTGACAATTTGGATTTATTTATTTACCGCACGCTCTGCCAATTTATACCACGTTTCGGATCGTAGTCATTTAGATGATTATTCATGAACATGCAGGATGCCAACCAGTCCGCCGAATTAAATTCGTAAGGTATGTTCCATCCCAGAGAACTAAACTTCCGTCTTTCCTGAACAACAGTATGCAGGAATGACACGGTGTATACTAGCGGTATATATTGCGTAGCGTCACACTGGTCCAATATTTCCTGATTCATACTGCTGTATGTCGCCAATGAACCGGCGCGTATTCCTAACGCGGAAATCACACCTTTATTATGCTTTCCTTATTTCTTTATGTATAGGGATACATTTTTATTTAAGAAAATAAAAATAGATGCTTTGCGGAGGTTCGTATGTATATTTTATAGATATTTGCAATAAGGAACCAGGAAAGTCTTTGTGTGGTTCCGTTGTGATCCAAACGCGAAAATCCGGATGCGGCGCTTCCATTTCTAAAAGAAAGTTTGCAAATTCCGCCATGTACTCCAAGCCTAAGTGACAATTTTTACATAAAGCCCAAAAGCCCTGCAAATTTCTTAAATTAATAACGCTTTGCAACAGTGATAAAGAAAGCGTTCCTTTCTATAATATACTTCAGTTTTCGCGCTATTAAGCAGTCGACGAGCATGAACTTCTTGACCCTGTCCCATCGATATGCTCCTACAAACAATTTCCATTCTCTTCGCAAGTTGCTCGATACTAGGCGTAGGATCCGATCCCATACTTAAGAAACAGATCATTGGTGTGTTTGGTCTTGACTCGCAATGCATTACAGAAGCGTAATCACGGGCTCTGCGTATTTTGCTCCTAAAGAAGATGCTATATATTTCCTCAATTGCGATAACGCTCTGTCCATGCACCAAGCTCTGCAAACATGTTTTACAGGAATTTAAATATACACGCATGAATTGCATAAATTCTTGAGATTTAATATATTTCGTATATATAATTAAATTGTTCTAAAGCATTTTTCTTGTACTTTCTATTAGAGATACTCGATCTTCCCAGAATATGATTCGCAATTTGTATTTTGTATTCCACATACGAAATAATGGTATTATATATTATGCAAGTCTTGAATTTTTAATTTGTGAAAATTATCTTACTGGAAGATTACCTTATCAAAAGCAATCGACGGAATGTATCCAACATGTTATAACCATCTGGTATAACTTCCCCCTCTGGTGCATCTTTGTCGAACCAATGCTTCCAAGCTTTCTCGGAAGTGGGTACTTGAGATACGATGTACTGAAATTGTCGCAATGACGACAGTGCAACTAAATTGAGCCACGTCACATCCGTGATCCATCTGCAAGGTTTCGGCTCGACTGCTTTTAAGTCCAGCGCTGCGCCGCCTTTAATAAGATATTGAAATTCCTCGTGCATGATGCTGCCGCGTTGCAGATCGATTTTTAGCGTCTTAAGACTGTGACGTGACATAGTCACGTCCTCCGCCCGGACGGCTCGGCCGAGGGGAAAGCCGGGGATGCTGCCTCGACCCGAGTCGAGGGGATATCTTTAAGTTAATTATCTGTCTTTGCGAAGCGTAAGTTGTAGGAGGAGCGCGGCGAGTGTCGCGGGGTGGGCAGCCAGCCACCCAATGTAACGACCACGTGTCGCGACGAGGGAGAAACCACGTGTCGGCGGGGACCAAGCGGAGCAGCACGCCGACAACCGAGTCACGTCCGGACCCGCCGCCGGGCCGTCCCGCGGTCCCGCAAGGGGCGGCAAGACCCCCGAGCCCGCCGCAACAAGGAAGCCAGGGGAGCGCCGCCACGGTGTGTGAAGGACGCAGCGCCGCTGCTGCAGGGCGGACGTGCGATCCCGGATGCCGCCGCCGGGGACCTAGAATGCACCGGTCAGTGGCCAAGGCCTGGCCAGCCTGGCACACCTGCATCGGACTCAGAGAAGTCCCGACCGGTACCGCCAGTAAAACGAGGCGATGAGCACCCCCTTTGAAAGTCCCGCGGGCGAGCGGCAGACGTCACGTGGGACGTCGCGAGCGGCGAGAGCAGCGCAAGGAGCGGATCGGCGGAGCTGAGCGGCCGCGGGCGGCCGCGCATGCGCGGGGACCCAACGCGGTCCGAACCGGCGAACGACTCGGCACTGTCGTGCTAGCTGGCGAAACGTGAGGACATCCCGGAACCGCTACGAGTCCGCCCCGACCAAGCAGCCGTCCGGTGCAGCGCAGCAAATTGTAAGGCTACCACCCCGGTATCTCGTTGCGTCCGGTGTGCGACCCCGGCCTCCGCCTCTACTAAAATTACCTTGAGCTACCTACGCACGTACGTTGCCTCGTGCGAGGAAATTGCTTGGTACCTAGAGTACCTTTACCTCGAGACGCGGACAAAGGAGGCTGGCCGGGGGCGCACACAGTTTTGAGCTCGCGTAAGAACCCTCCTCGGGGACCAGTGCGGCCGACAGTCACCTGTGCGTGTGTGTGTGTGTGCGGGGGAAATTTTCCGTGCACGGTTGCGTCGGGCGTATCGCGCGTGTCGGATGCGCCCGATAGAGTGAGACCGTTGCGTCGGAGATTTCCCCGAGATCGCGAAATCGCGGTGGTTATTAGTGTTGTTTCGCGGATTCAAGATATTGTTTCGCAAACCGGGAAAAGAGAGTGTCGCGGAAAGTGTCGGGGTTGTCTCGCGAACGTCTAAAACGTGTCGGGGGAGTTTCGGGTTTGCGGTTGTCGCGTCGCCGGCGGCCGAGGAATGTCGTGCGGGTTTTTGCCGCGCATTCGCGGGGGTCGCCGCGAGAACGAGCGCGTGTAGAGTCTCGCGAGCGTTGGAATTTCGGGTTTAGAGGAGATTACGAATCGGTCTTTCGAGTCTCGACGGAATACGGAACTGCGAATATTCGAGTGTGGTGTATGAATGAGTCGCGATTGCGAGCCTATTACTGTTTCTATTCGCAAATATACTTTTTTTCACCAACATTCTATTTCTATACTCTGCAAATATACTTTTACTTGTTACACATAATTTGAGCGTGTTGATTGCGTTGCGCCGCCTCTCCCTTTCCTCAGAGTATCAAACTCGCCCCGCGCCCTGAGTGGACGTGCGTGTCCGGGCGATCGCGTCAAGATTAGGCTTACGAAACGTGGTGCGCGTATTCGCACCTGGCGCCCAAGTTTTCGCGTTACTTGGCGGATATCGTGGAGATTGGAATACCTCGCGAATACCTCGAGATTACCTGTTGAAATACCTCGCGAATACCTCGAGATTACCTATTGAAATACCTCGTGAATACCTCGAGATTACCTACTGGAATACCTCGCGAATCTTTACCTAACTATCGGTGGCTAATTTGCAGCCGCGCCTTCTCGGCGGGCGAGACCGAGGAAAAACGGGTTGCAAAATTTTGGCGCCCAACGTGGGGCGTTCTCGCAAAGAAAAAGACGGTAATTGAGAGGAGATTAAGGGAGAGCGAGCGTGCGCAATCAATTACGGAATATATTTCTTTTTGTGTGTGTCGTGAAATGTTGCATGTTATCCTAGGTTAAATTGTAGTTGTGTTAAATATTATTTCGGCCCTGGAAGGCCGGTGCCATTGAAATTTGAGTGAAATATATATGCGATGTATCGGGTTTCGCCCGGCCACTTATGTTGATTTGCCTGTGAAAGCCGCGCGTTTTTTTTCCCCCGTTTGTTTTTCTCGCGCCGAATTCCTTAGTGTTTACCGTGATCGACGTGTTATTGCTGGCGGCTTGAGGGCCGCGCGTTTTTCGGCCATTTCTTTCGCCGAATTCCTGCGTGTTTACCGCGATCGAAATAATACCATTATTTCCGACTTTGGTATCGGATATATTTGGTTTTGCGACTTCGGTCCTTTGGGTATAGCGACCAACATTGTCGCGACTGGCATGCGCTTTTGTTCCGCGGTGTTATTGTCGGCTTTAAGCGTACGGGCGGGACAAAGGGAAAAATAATAATAAAGATATCTGTTGCCTTTTCGCGTGTGTTACCTCGCTATCACGCGGCTACCTTTCCGCGTGTGTTACCTCGCTACCACGCGATTATCTGTTGCCTTCCGCGTGTGTTACCTCGCTATTACGCGATTATCTGTTGCCTTCCGCGTGTGTTACCTCGCTACCACGCGATTATCTGTTGCCTTCCGCGTGTGTTACCTCGCTATTACGTGATTGTCTGTTGCCTTCCGCGTGCGTTACCTTGCTATCCCGCGACCATCTACCTTTCGCGCGTGTTACCTGTTGCGCGATTTTCGTGAGTAGGGTCGGGAAGTTAGCATCGGGATTCGCGAGATGCGGGGGGACGGTTCGCCCCATAGTTGGATTAACAAATTAACCGAGCAAGAGGTCCTCCAACACCTGGCAGATCGGAAATTGAAAACTTGCGGTATACTTCCGGTTTTACGGGCGCGCCTACTTAAGTTCGAGGTCGCGGCACTCGCGGGGATGGACCCGCCGCCCTCACCCAACCCCGAAGGGGGGGCGGTTGGCTTTGACGCGGTTGGCGGAGTGCCACCCGGGCAGGTGGAGGCGCCCACGGATAGGGGCCTGCCCTTCGTCGGTTTGGGGTTGAGCCGTACACCGCCTCGCGCGACCTTAGACCCCAGGGCCGCTGTGCCGTTCGCGAACGCGGGGGTGCAGAGGACGCCGCCTCGCCCGAATTTCGAGCTGCCCCGAGAAATTTTCGAATCGAAGGGGGTCGAAATAGAGCACGGGCAAAGGGGGGGAGGGGCGAGGGAACCGAATTACAGTTTTCCGCCACCTCTGCGGGCCGAGCCGGTACCATTCGCGTCGGGGGGACGGTCCACGCGCGGATCCGCGTCCGAAGCATATAATTTAATGAGAAAGTGGAATCTCCACTTTTCGGGAAAACGGGGCAGCGACGCGGAGGCTTTTCTGTTACGGATAAAGGAGGCTCGCGCTATCATCCCGATCGATGATTCGGACCTCTTTAAGTGCTTGCCACTCTTTTTATCGGATGTCGCGTTATACTGGGTACGGCTCGAGAGCCAATATTGGCGTAATTGGGACGACTTCGAGAATGCGTGGAGGGCGCGATTCGGCGACCCGGATTACCAATATATGCTCAGGGAGGAGGTCCTACGGAGGACTCAGGGGGAACACGAGGCCGCCGCGGATTACTTAACGTGTTTGCGCGCTTTATTCGGGCGAATGAGCCCTCCCTGGAGCTTGTCGGAGCAACTGACTTTCGCCCACCGGAACTTGCTGCCGCGTTTACAGATCGCGATACGCCGACAGGAATTTCACGATTTTCACGGGTTGGAGGACCTAGCCACTCGGGTAGAGCGTAGTTTGCTCGCGGACAAATATTATCGACCCCCATTGCCGCCGGAGCAATCGATTTTTCCGGATTTAGCGTACCACGCCCCAAAGGGGAAACCGAGGAACCCAGTTACGGTCGCCGTCGGGGAGGCCGTGGGCCGTAAGACCGGCACCAAAAAGAAAAACGCGGGACCGGCTGCGGCCGCGACCGCGGACGCCGCTCACGCGAGCCCGGTGGTTACGAACGCCGCGTTAGGAAGCGGGGTGGGAGACGCCAGCATGAAATGCTGGAATTGCGACAAGATCGGACACCGCGCGCGTAATTGTACGGAAGCTCAGCAGACTCACTGCTACAAGTGTGGCAAACGCGGATTCACTACGAGGACTTGCCCTGCGTGTCCGGGAAACGCGGGAGGGAGTTCGTAGGACGGGTCCCTACGACCCCGAGTTCAAAAATCGAGGCCCGACCTATAGACAGCGGGGTGGAAACGCTTCCACACTCTTTTGTTACCTTCGAGCCCGCCGAGTTACCTCCTCTGCGATACCTGAAAATTCGCGTATGCGGACGTCCGATATTAGCTCTCGTGGATTCAGGATCGAGTCGCACCCTCCTCGGTCGTGAGGGCATGCGAATCGTAGAAAGATCAGGCCTGCCGATCGCGCGTAAGAGCGAAACGCGTATCCGCATGGCGAACGGACAGATAACGGCGATCCGTGGCGACGTTTCCGTGCCGGTAAAGCTAAAGGGTCAAAGTCGCAATATGACCGTGGGATTGTTGCCGGACTTGGCGGTGTCATGCATTGTCGGGATGGATTTCCTAACTAAATTCGGTATCGCGTTAGATTTTGCAAAGGCTGAGTGGTATTTCGCGGATAGACCCCGTACTCGCTATCGGTTCGACAAAGAAAAGGCGTCTCCGGTTTGCGGATTAGCAGAGTTAACACCCGATCAGGAAAATAGGCTAGATTTTTTTTTACGGACGATACCTACCCCACCGGAAGATCCGGGGATAACGGATTTAACCGAACATAAGATTGATGTAGAGGGCCACGCGCCAATCAAACAGCGTTGCTATTTAGTATCGCCGAAGGTACAGGAAGCCATTCGCGCGGAGGTAAACAAAATGCTAAAAGCCGGAGTAATCGAGCCTTCGTCGAGCCAATGGTCGAACCCGATAGTGATGGTAAAGAAACCGAACGGGAAATATAGATTCTGCATAGATTTCCGCAAGGTAAACGAGGTATCTAAGAAAGACGCGTACCCGATACCGAACATGGAAGGTATCACGAATAAGTTGCGTAAGGCAAAATATATATCGACAATAGACTTAAGCCAAGCCTATTTTCAGATACCACTCGCCGAAAATAGTCGCGAAATCACCGCTTTTAGTGTCCCCGGTATGGGACTATATCATTTTCGTAGAATGCCGTACGGACTGCACAACGCGCCGGCCACATTTCAGAGATTGCTCGACACATTGATAGGACCGGAAATGGAACCATTCGCGTTCAACTACCTGGACGATATAATTATCGCGACGGAAACGTTTGAGGAGCACATGAAATGGCTCAAGCGCGTATTAGATAAAATAGCGGCGGCGGGCCTGACCATAAATAGGGAAAAATGCGAATTTTGTCGGCCGCAGGTACGGTACCTGGGATTCATCGTCGGAAAGGGGGGCCTCGAAACCGATCCGGATAAAATAAGACCGATTATCGAATATCAGACCCCGCGAAACCTTAGACAGGTGCGCAGGTTCTTAGGGATGTCCTCGTGGTACCGCCGTTTCATACCACAATTTGCCACACTTAGCGAACCTCTGACCCGTCTTTTGAAGAAAAACAGGCGCTGGGAGTGGGGGGATGAACAATGTCGCGCCTTCGATCGCATCCGGGAGCATCTCGTGTCCGCTCCGATTCTCGCGTGCCCGAATTTCGAGGAGCCTTTTGTTTTACAAACCGACGCGAGTTCGGTGGGGCTGGGAGCTGTCTTAACGCAAAAGCTGGAGGGCGAGGAACGTGTAATCGCGTATGCCAGTCGCGTACTCACGGACCCCGAGAAAAAGTACTCGGTAACGGAACAGGAGTGCTTGGCCGTGGTGTGGGCCATACAAAAATTCCGACCATATCTAGAAGGATATAAGTTTACGGTGGTCACCGACCACAGCAGCTTACGGTGGCTGCATAATCTCAAAAACCCTACGGGCCGGTTAGCCCGTTGGGCTCTTGAGCTCTTAGAATACGACTACACGGTCGAGTATAGAAAAGGAGCCCTGCACCACGTGCCCGATGCACTGTCCCGGATGTATGAGGGGGAAGGGGACGAAGTCGCAAACGTGAACGCCGCGGTGGGGGTCGCGGAATGTGAGGATACGGCCGACGAGTGGTACCGTAAGCGGTATAAGGAGGTAGCGGCCGATCCTAAAAGATTCGCGCATTGGCGGATAATAGAGGGGCGGTTATATTTTTTGCGACCAAGACCGGTAATTTCGGACATCGTGGAGGACCTCGATCGGTGGAAATTGGTGTTGCCGCGGGAGTTGCGCGCGGAGGCCCTTCGCGAGTCACACGACGCCCCTCAAGCCGGCCACTTAGGAGTCGAAAAGACGTACCAGCGCGTTGCGGTCGCGTATTATTGGCCAAATTTGTTCAGGGACGTGGCGAGGCACGTGAGAGCGTGCGATACGTGTCAAAAAACGAAGGTTGAACAGGCGGGTCCGGCGGGATGGATGGGACGCCGTACGGTGGAGGGACCGTGGACAGCGGTCGCCGCGGATATTGTAGGGCCACTACCGCGTAGTAAAGCGGGGTATCAATATATCCTCGTGATACAGGATATGTTTACGAAGTGGGTGGAAGTCCGAGCGTTGCGAGCGGCCACGGGCCCGAAAATTAGAGAGGCCCTCGAAGATTTAATCGTGTCGCGATGGGGCACTCCGGGGACCCTCCTAACGGACAACGGCACGGAATTTATTAATAAAGTTATGAAAGGTTTCGCGGAAGAGAACGGCATAACGCACGTCACCGTGCCCCCCTACCACCCTCAAGCCAACCCCGTCGAGAGAGTGAACCGCGTATTAAAGACGATGATCGTCGCCTTCATCGAGAAGGATCATCGGGAATGGGACAGGCATCTGTCGCGCTTACGCTTCGCATATAACACGGCAAGTCATTCGTCCCTAGGTACCTCCCCGGCATTTTTGAATTTCGGGCGTGAATTAGTGCCGCCGGATTCGTTACGCGATCGTCGCGAGGTAGCCACCGAGACGCAGACAAGGGACCCGGCGGAGTGGTCTCAGCGAATGACGGACTTACGCGCTATCAGGGAGTGGGTCGCGGAGAATCTAGATCAGGCAAATCAACGACAGGCCGCGAGTTATAATCTGCGGAGACGGGCACGGAAATTTAGAGTAGGCAAGCTTGTGTTGAAGCGGCAGCACGTGCTGTCGTCGGCCGCGCAGAATATCGCGGGAAAGTTGGCACCGAAATTCCAGGGCCCGTTTCGGATAAAACGGGTGATCTCTCCGGTCGTCTACGAACTGGCGCAGCCGGACGGATCGCCCATCGGAAAGGTACATGTGCAGGACCTAAAGCCCTATCACCTCCCTGTTCCTTAATTTAGATACCTGGATACCTAAAGGGGATGCCGCCCATAAGGCGCCGAGAGATCATGCGCCTCTGGCGCGACTTTTACGGGCGCTACCGGCCGCTCTGGCAACACATTCGACAATATGTGCCGGGAATTTGGGATGACTTGGCGGACGTCCTCCGACAGGTGGACTCCATGACCATCACCTATGACGGCGCTGAGGTGAGGGAGTATCCGACGCTCCATGAGATGGCGACCCAAACGCAGGAAGCGGGGGTACCGCGACATGTCGGCGCAGACCGACCGACGGGAGCAGCGCGACGTGGCAGTCCAGACGGAGGGCACGCAGGACGTTCGGCCGGATAGGAGCGGCTATTGTTGGAACTGCCTCTCCAGGACGCACGGGTACCCCGAGTGTCCGCGACCCCGCGAGCGGGAGTTCTGCTTTGGATGCGGGGAGCCGGGCGTCACTCTACGAGGCTGCCAGCGCTGTGGGCCGGCGAACCGGGAGGCACAGCCGTACACAGCCCCGAGAGGACCGCGGGACCGACGCCGGAGGAGCCGGAGCCGTTCCCAGCGGCGGTACAAGGCGAAGGAGGAGCCGACCGACCATCAACGGCGATATCCACCAGCCTAGCCGCCCGGGCGCCCGGCCCGCACTAACTATGTGCTCTTTCCTTTTTTTTCTCCCTTTTCGTGCACCTTCCTTTATGTGCCGGTACCTGGGTGCCTGGTACCTTCCCTCCGCTACCTTTTTTTCCTTTCTTCCTTTTTTTTCTCCTTTGTTTGCGTGTACCTAGATAGGAGGATCCGTACCTTTTTGTTTTTTTTGTGTACCTGTGCGCTCTGTACCTGTTAGTAAATAAAGTAACGTAGTGTGAAACAATGAATGTTTCTTGCGGCCACCTTACCCAACCCGCCTGCATCCGCGAACGAGGGTGCACCCCGTGCCGAGAACGCGGCAGGGGGATCGGAGCCGGGGGGGGGGGGCGGATATCGCGGAAGCTTCCGAGGGGCGGGGATGACTGAGCTTTCGAGGAGTGAGAGTGACTGGTCGCCTAGGGTCTCTTGAAATATTGAAATATAGATGCCGGAGTGGTGGTCGCTGCTGTCGGGGCCGGATTCCCCTCGGCGCTCGTCTGGGAAGGGGGAGTTGTGACGTGACATAGTCACGTCCACCGCCCGGACGGCTCGGCCGAGGGGAAAGCCGGGGATGCTGCCTCGACCCGAGTCGAGGGGGTATCTTTAAGTTAATTATTTGTCTTTGCGAAGCGTAAGTTGTAGGAGGAGCGCGGCGAGTGTCGCGGGGTGGGCAGCCAGCCACCCAATGTAACGACCACGTGTCGCGACGAGGGAGAAACCACGTGTCGGCGGGGACCAAGCGGAGCAGCACGCCGACAACCGAGTCACGTCCGGACCCGCCGCCGGGCCGTCCCGCGGTCCCGCAAGGGGCGGCAAGACCCCCGAGCCCGCCGCAACAAGGAAGCCAAGGGAGCGCCGCCACGGTGTGTGAAGGACGCAGCGCCGCTGCTGCAGGGCGGACGTGCGATCCCGGATGCCGCCGCCGGGGACCTAGAATGCACCGGTCAGTGGCCAAGGCCTGGCCAGCCTGGCACACCTGCATCGGACTCAGAGAAGTCCCGACCGGTACCGCCAGTAAAACGAGGCGATGAGCACCCCCTTTGAAAGTCCCGCGGGCGAGCGGCAGACGTCACGTGGGACGTCGCGAGCGGCGAGAGCAGCGCAAGGAGCGGATCGGCGGAGCTGAGCGGCCGCGCGCATGCGCGGGGACCCAACGCGGTCCGAACCGGCGAACGACTCGGCACTGTCGTGCTAGCTGGCGAAACGTGAGGACATCCCGGAACCGCTACGAGTCCGCCCCGACCAAGCAGCCGTCCGGTGCAGCGCAGCAAATTGTAAGGCTACCACCCCGGTATCTCGTTGCGTCCGGTGTGCGACCCCGGCCTCCGCCTCTACTAAAATTACCTTGAGCTACCTACGCACGTACGTTGCCTCGTGCGAGGAAATTGCTTGGTACCTAGAGTACCTTTACCTCGAGACGCGGACAAAGGAGGCTGGCCGGGGGCGCACACAGTTTTGAGCTCGCGTAAGAACCCTCCTCGGGGACCAGTGCGGCCGACAGTCACCTGTGCGTGTGTGTGTGTGTGCGGGGGAAATTTTCCGTGCACGGTTGCGTCGGGCGTATCGCGCGTGTCGGATGCGCCCGATAGAGTGAGACCGTTGCGTCGGAGATTTCCCCGAGATCGCGAAATCGCGGTGGTTATTAGTGTTGTTTCGCGGATTCAAGATATTGTTTCGCGAACCGGGAAAAGAGAGTGTCGCGGAAAGTGTCGGGGTTGTCTCGCGAACGTCTAAAACGTGTCGGGGGAGTTTCGGGTTTACGGTTGTCGCGTCGCCGGCGGCCGAGGAATGTCGTGCGGGTTTTTGCCGCGCATTCGCGGGGGTCGCCGCGAGAACGAGCGCGTGTAGAGTCTCGCGAGCGTTGGAATTTCGGGTTTAGAGGAGATTACGAATCGGTCTTTCGAGTCTCGACGGAATACGGAACTGCGAATATTCGAGTGTGGTGTATGAATGAGTCGCGATTGCGAGCCTATTACTGTTTCTATTCGCAAATATACTTTTTTTCACCAACATTCTATTTCTATACTCTGCAAATATACTTTTACTTGTTACACATAATTTGAGCGTGTTGATTGCGTTGCGCCGCCTCTCCCTTTCCTCAGAGTATCAAACTCGCCCCGCGCCCTGAGTGGACGTGCGTGTCCGGGCGATCGCGTCAAGATTAGGCTTACGAAACGTGGTGCGCGTATTCGCACCTGGCGCCCAAGTTTTCGCGTTACTTGGCGGATATCGTGGAGATTGGAATACCTCGCGAATACCTCGAGATTACCTGTTGAAATACCTCGCGAATACCTCGAGATTACCTATTGAAATACCTCGTGAATACCTCGAGATTACCTACTGGAATACCTCGCGAATCTTTACCTAACTATCGGTGGCTAATTTGCAGCCGCGCCTTCTCGGCGGGCGAGACCGAGGAAAAACGGGTTGCACAACAAAATAAACATATATCTATGGATCTCGTAAAGCCCGCGTAATTTGTACTTAAATATATCGTAAGTCAGATATTCGATGATGTGATTTATTCTTCTCTGATTGACTGGACTCTTTTCGGACCTGGTAAAAAATCAGGATTTGATACTCAGCAAAATAGGCTTTATATTTACGACATTAGGAACACCTGTCGTAGCACAATACAAGTCACTTGCACTACGCGGAAACTATATTTACCTAGCCATTAAGATATCAAATCGTTCTAAGAATTGGACGAGGGACGTTTGATACATGCAATTGACATGTGGCATGTCGCAGATCAAGAAGTATAAAACGCTACCGCGCGTTGCAACCGGCCGGAATTCCTCACGTGCTATATCGATTTTTAGCTCTGTATCTTTTGCGATACTCAGCTTCCTATTTATTTCCGCTGTTGTTTGTTTTGTGGTATTTAGTACCGACATTAATTCAACGTCTTCTATCAAAGGCCCCTTTAAAAGAATAAAAAATATCACATCGAAGATATTAATTGTACTTATTTCACACAGAGTTACTTAACTAGTGCTGCAAGGAGAACGATATTATACATACTTGTACAGTTCCCAATTTGTGTAAAAGATTTGCTTCTAATTCTTTAATCTTTCTATTATTTACGGCTACGTCGGCAATCAATTGCGTTTTTTCTGTCTCCAACTCCTTTTTCTCTGTTAAAATCACTCTTCCTAACAATTGATCCTCTAGACCTGCAAAAGTAAGGCAAAATATTGATTAAACAAAATTGTAATAAAAAGAATTTTTTTATAAATACATCTACTATTTATATATAAAAGTATACCACGCAGAAATAGAATACACTTTTACCTTTTATTGTAACAGTAAAATCGATTATAGATGTGTGGGCGAATATTTCTGGAGTATAAAAAGGATTTGGTAGTTTCGTTGTAATATAAAGTCTGAAATCTTTGCTAATATCCACTTCTTTGTCGCCTAATTTGACCTGTTATAACAACAAATTATGTCAAATATGAAATTATGCATAAATTAATCTAAGATATCTTCTTACCTTGAAGGAGGTTCCTACTTTTATAAAATTTTTTTCTAGCAAGTTATCTAACACTGGATCTATTTCTTCCCCTACATCTTGGATCAATAATGGTCGTCCTATTGATACAGAATCTTCCAGATGATTTCTAAAGTATTTGTGCGTGAGCCATGTTATCTAAAGAATACATTAGGATATGTTAAAT
Source organism: Leptothorax acervorum (assembly GCA_035220615.1). NCBI lineage: Eukaryota > Metazoa > Arthropoda > Insecta > Hymenoptera > Formicidae > Leptothorax > Leptothorax acervorum. Next base: position 102,493 of record JASTWQ010000530.1, on the reverse strand, counting down.
CAATCCCTTTGCATTCCGTATTTTGTTCTATTATTGTACCTATAAATCAAATTCTTTTTCTTTATTTTTAATCCATGTTTTTCCTTGCAACTGTGGGTCAATCAATAGAGGATATCTCGATGCTTTCGTTACAATTATTCCATTTTGAACTGATAATTCATCGGTTGGTAGACCTTGCAAGTTCCAGTCACCAATCTATGGCAAATTTGATATTTATTCGCTCATTACGAATTTCAATTATACTTCTTATGCTACATATTAATTTATATAATTTTACCGTAGCTGTATCTGTCAACGCATTAACAATGTTTAAGGTAACAGAAACTGTGATTTTTCTATCTTGTATGAGGTCAAAGCATTTCCTTTGCAAAAGAACTTGGAATTCTTGATTAAGGGGAGGTTACCGTTCAGAGGCCCAAAAAATGCATAAATTTTAGGAATTTTTTTTTTAATATAAAGTAAACACATTTGAAAAAAACTTTTTGCGGCTTTTATTTGAATACAAATGAAGAGTAGTTCATATTTTTTTCATACAAAAATAATTCAAAATGGCGGCTCCAGCTCCCATGACACGAAGCCGCGAGTTTATGCGCGCGGAGCGCTCTACAGCTTCAACGGATAAACCGATTTTAATAAATGACGGTGCAAAAGAAAAGAAATTTAATTTAGGGGAACCTTCACGAAGCGTTTTTTTCAAAAAATTGATTGCAAATAATTCTTTTCGAACGTTGAAGCAAAAAGAAAACAGGGAAAAAAGAGGTTTCTTTTTCAAACGACCACCATTTTGTTATACGGGGGTTTTTTAAAAATCGGAAAACGATAAGGCCCCCCAAATTTAATCTATTTTAATAATTCTTATGTTTTTTTTTGTTTCACATCAACTGGAAAGGCTGTGGAATGCTCCGCGCACATAGAACCACGCCGTGTGCGGCTTCGTGGACTGAGAGCTGGAGCCGCTATTTTTAATTATTTTCTTCCAAAAAAATTCTGAATTAGTCTTCATTTGTGTACAAACAAAAGCCGCAAAAAGTTTTTTCCAAATGTATTTATTTTATATCAAAAAAAAATTCCTGAAATTGAGGCATTTTTTGGGCCTCTGAACGGTAACCTCCCCTTAAATGGCCCGCAATAAGAAATCCAGTTAACACCAACACATCTCCAACGAGACGTTCTGTTTCTGATTTAAATATAGTCACTTGCTCCGTCCATCTTATTTTTTCTCTAGATAATCCTTCAATCATAGCGGTTGCGATATCCATTTTTGCTTGGCAAGCCGCAGCTTGGTCGATAATTTTCTAATAAAAAACGTTAAACATACGTGTCACGTAACTAATTTCAGTTTTATTAATATTATTATCGTACTTGTCGTTCTCCCATCATGGCATCGAATTCATTTTGCACTATCATTAAAGCGTCATCCTTTTCTTTCTATAATTCTTCTGCCTCGAGTAAGTTTTTATTGGCTTTCTCGTAATTATTTTCTTGTACAACAAGATTTGCCCACAAAATGATTCTTTCTGATTACATATTTCTTAACGCCATATATTGTCTTATCAGAGCTAGAGAACAACTAACGTTATTTTATAATTTGAAAATTGGAAGAGAAAAATTAATGCGTTATGTGTTTATAGGTACAGAGCATTTCTCCTCCTACTAGCCATGGAATGAAATCAGCTGCTCTCAATTTACAACAATTATTTATTAATAGGGAATACTTTCAAAGGCAGCACATCTTTATTTATTTCATAAAAAGCAACCATGGAGATGGTCCACTGTATGAAACCCGCAACATTTCCACAGGCTTGTTTTGCGGCTTCGTAAGTATACATGTGAAAATTTAAATACGGCATCATTAAGTCGACAGTTTCGGCATTGATATTATCCTTTGGAAAATTTTGTAAATTATATAAAAATCTGGTATCAGCCATGACCTGCAAAAAGTACCATGCGAATAAGATTTTGCGTTTGAATTTTTCCAATATTGTTCATAACATAGAAATTAATATGCACAAGGATTACCTTTAAAGATTCTGACCACGAAGACGTTAGAAATTGATGTTCGTAATCTGGTTTGACTGGTTCCAACTTCCGTCCGAATAGGATCAGAACGCATTCCATTATAAGGATAATTAGATACGGTGGTTTAGACAATTTGCGAACGGTAGCGATGTCTGCTGCTTTTATGGTTTGAAATATATTGTTGTCAATGAATGTTTGCGTCAACATTTGACATAATGATATCATATATTCGTTACAGCACCTGCAGTGCAGCTTCGGCTTCCAATAAGGCAGGCTCCGCAGATGCTTACGTCATCATGAATATCGCCCACAACTTGCGTTAATTGTTGTTTTACTTCCAAGCTGCATATGACTTTATATGTGCCTAGGAAGTGCTCGCCGACTGCGTATACTGCGTCCTTTGGCCATCTCGAAAACCAATTTATCGTGCAGCCAGATATAAGGCCAGAGAATTTTAATGCCCGAGATCTAAACTTCCCACTGACCTGTGCAAATAATTATCAACTTGATAATCCAGTAGGAGAATGAAAAGAATAAATGCCAAATATCTTTAACGACGCTCACTGGTGAAAAGCATAAGACTATATGCAGATTATTTTTCGCTCGCGTTATAAAGTAATCGTAAAGATTGTCCTGCGTCGGAGGTCGTCGGGGATCGGTTTTTTTCATTAACGGCGTGACAGTCGTCAAAATGTCATCTAATTTATCTTTTGGAAAAAGATTGGCCACTTCGCCGACGCTTAATATGTTGTTTACATATTCTAAAAATGCTTCGTCTTTTACTTCGTTCTCAGTGAAAATGAAAGTGAGACCTTTGCTGTCTATACCAGCGGTACGATACAATTTTCGCAAATCGTCTATCAAGCTAGCTACATTATAAATCCTGAAGATATAATTATACATATTATTTCTTCATATATTTTTAATTACCAGAATACATGTACGGAAAACATTCGCACAATATTTCTACAAAATTGCGCGTTTAAAATAAAAATTTTAATGTATGGTAAAATTGAATAAGATTATAGATTGTAATTGTGTAATTATTTTCTGCAGCATTTCGCATTTTACAACTTCTGCTTGCTGATAGGACATATTATTAGAACATATTTTTATAGAACATATTTAGATGCTCAGTGAAATTTTGATACTTGCCTGGACAACATTATTTGAAAGAAGTTAAATCTTGCAATAAAGGATGCCAGTCGCGTCAGGCTTTGCTTGCCGGATCCTCCTATACCTACCAGCAACGCATTGCCTCTGGAAACTCCAAGTATTCTCAATATTCGTATCAAGTGCACCAGAGCGTCGTGGAAGAAGACCAAATCAAGGTGCATGCCACGTATGTATTCGTTAAATTGCTCCATACTTTGTTGAACTTTTGCGATAACAATATCGTAACTACGAGTGAAAATATGTAAAAATATAGGACTATCCATTTTTAAGTATATCACATCAGACAAGAAGTTCAGTTTGGCATACCTTGGTATCTCCTCATAAATTTTTGGTGCCTCTAGTACAAAATCTTTTGGCTCGTCACCTGTCGGTTCTGGTGGTTCGCGCAAAAAGTCAACGAAATATGTCTCGACCGGGGAATAATACTGAAGATCTGGACCTAACATCTTCTCCGCGGTCCGCCGTAACGTATTTTGAAACCATTCTTTATTGGCGGCAGTGATGAAACTACGAATGATTTATTACACGTTTAAGCAAATAGAGCAAAAGTATTTCCGTTTCGTAATTAACAAAATTAACGAACCGATCCGCTATCACGCGCATGCATTTATGTTCCCATAATTTCAGCAGTGTAGTTATACATTCACACTCGGCTCTCTCTATTCTGAGTATTCCCTCCCAAATGCGAGAAAGATCACGCAAGTTAAAGACGTAATGAAACTTAGCTGGAGTCGGTAACATCTTCGCTTTAGTTTGCTGCCATAATATACGAGTCAATGGTACGAGCTTCGACAAGAAATTAACGATAGTTTCGGAGAATCTCGTAATGCTAAAGTAGCCTTGGCCGATGACACCTGCAATTTTTTATTTATATTGCATAAATTATGTTCATCGTGTTTCACTAAACGAGCGATCGTTGTCCATACTGAAAATTGTATCCATGGATTTGTTGGACGGTAATGTGCAATTAAAGATGTTGAATTGCCGTTTTAATCGCGGTGGAATATCATTTCGTCCTCCACCCGGATGATGCATCGCGGCAAGTAGCATAATATCTTGCATAGTGCAAAAGTCGCCCGGTTTATCCAGGGAGTAGAATCCTTTGTACTCCATTAACTGACGTACGATCTCGTTCGTAATTTGATCGCCCCATTCATTTATATCCGGCATATTTATATCATCAATAAAGATGGTCATTTTTCGTCCACCAGGTGGACCATAAGTGGTGCCCACTTGCTTTTCAACATAGCTCTCGAAAACACGCTGAAGAAAGCGATAGTTTACGCGATGAAGTAATTAACATAATCATATCAGCGTAATTAAAAATTTAAATAAAAGACTTATATGTATATTTACTGTAACCCTATAACGCTTGGAGTTATTACCTGAATCATGTTGGGCGTGGATGCTGAAGAAAAATTAAAAAACTTATTCAAATGATACTCGGGATCGTGCTTAGACATATAGCTTTTCATCATTACGCTTTTTGCGGTGCCGGCTTCCCCTATTGTACAATTAATCCACATTTATATTATGTGATTAATATTAGAATAACGTTACATGTTTAATCAATTTATGGAGTACTAACAAAAGAAAGCCGATTACTAAAACTATGCTACGTGTAAGCCTACCTATTGAAAGTATTGCCTCTTCCTGTCTCGCTATAATATCAATTAAATATAATGTCCTCGTATTATCGACGTTAGGAACAAGAATAGTATGGTATTCTAAGACACGATCTGAAGGATATTCAAATTCTGGCACCATTTTACTCCAATGTATCCATTTTCCATCGTTTGATACCAGATACTCAAAAATAGTTTCATCTTCCTATAAATCAAATATTTATAAGCCGAAAAAATATTAATAATGGTACACATTGTGCTTTAGCAGATTAAATAACATGTAAAATTATTATATACGAACTGTATACTTTGGCCAGCTACAATTGGATTCGTGATGTACAAGGTATTTCTGTAATGCAAATCGTCCGTCCAGCTCTAACATAGCACCTAAGCTCCACATAACAGAAAATAGAAGAAGCTTCTCGATATGGTGCTCGGGTAATATTTCTAAAATATACAACTTCGATGAAATATTTGACAAAAGTATTCTGTTTAAAATTAAAATTTAATTACAAAGTAAAATTATATAATTGGTGTAGCTATTCTACTTATAAAATTATTAAAAACCTTAAAAACTCAAATTAATGACATATTAAAGAATAAAAAAGACAAGATTAGAAAATTATAAAAATATTTGGAAAGATATATACAGAAAATGATAAAATAAATATCTTTTCTTTATAAAAAAAAATAAATAATAAATAAATATGTTCTAATAAAGTGCTTGCTGTTTTTCACGTTACATGTTTAATGAATAAATATCTGTATGTAAAAGAGAAGTTTATATATATTCCATATTTACTAGTTGGGTCAGAATTTCCGACATTCAATCCTTCCAATAAGTCAATACACTGTCGTATATAAAGCGCCTCCAAAATCATCATTTTAGTTTGTAGCTTTGTTTGAACGAATGTTTGTGCATCTCCATATATTTTATGAAATAACGTTCGTAACACTCGAGCCTCATTGTTGGAACATTTTCTAAGCCAACCCTGTATATTAAAGTATTGTAACATTAAAATAAGCTTCTGTATAAGAAATATCGCATCATTACAAAATCCCAGATTAATATTACCTCTAAAATTGAATTCCATTTTAGCACAGAGGCACTGACGAATACCATTCCCATACGCGATATAGTCGCCAGGGACGCATTATCTACATTGTCAGGTTCGAACACTAATTTAGTATTTGGTGCCATTATAATGCGATCGCCATTTGCCAATGTTAAAGTTTTATTGTCGTCCAGAACAGAATTTAAATTTTCAATCCATACTGCGTCGACGGGACCGTCTAATACCATCCATAAATTTTCCGTCTTCTTTGTTTGCGTGGACCTTCGCCATATAATGGAGAATATACCGTCTGTCCAATCATTCGTCGCAACATCGAGTCTTCCAAACATTTGAGATGCAGTTATTGCTTATTTTTTTTCCGTATTTTTTTATATAGTTCAAAAAAGAATTATTCCTGTATCAATATATCTGATGTAATAGAGAACTATCATTAAACAGATACTGACTTTTGGATTTATTCTAATTTCTTTATGCGGTATACCCATCTCTGTTAGAGCTCTCATTAGCGCCCACATGCATCGCGTTTTACCAGATCCTGTTGGTCCTAGAACCATCAAACCATGGCGAACGAATGACGTTTCGTATAACTGCAAATTACCAACATTACTTTCATTATTTTTTTGTGAATAATAATATTATTTATATTAATTCTATGTATATATTCAAGTCCTTAATTAAATAAACTTTGGTAAAAGTTTACAATAACTTACACAGCTCGGATTACTTTGACCTTGACATATGTTGTCAAGGTCACCCTCCTGAGTGACCTTCAGAAGGTTTTAGTCAGCGGTCGCTGTTTATTAAAGAGTTATAAACAAAAAAAGTTTGGAAAATATAGCAGCTATTTTGAGTATTGGAAGGCATAAACGACTAATATTACGTTTTTTTTTATAGCAGAGAATACTTTATTTCGCGAGTATGTGCTTTGTATGTGCTTTGTATGTGCTTCAACTTAGAGAGCACATACTTGTAAAGCGCGCCACTAACCTATAGGTTAGTGACGCGCTTTACAAGTGTGTGCTTTGTATGTGCTTTAACTTAGAAAGTTGTTTATAACTTTTTAATAAACAAAAAAAAAATTTGATGGGGAAAATTATTTAAAGCAGTGAATTGTTGGTATATTGAAAGGAAAGTTAACAATCTATGCTCTAAATAACTTTTATTTCAATATACCAACAATTCACTGCTTTAATTAAATAATTTTCCCATCAAACTATTTTTGTTTATAACTTTTTAATAAACAATGACCGCCAGCTAAAACCTTCTGAAGGTTACTCAGGAGGGGGACCTTGACAACATATGTCAAGGTCAAGGTCGTTTATGTCTTTCAATACTTAAAATAACTGCTATATTTGTCAAACTTTTTTTGATTATAACTTTTTAATAAACAGCGACCGCCGACTAAAACCTTCTGAAGGTCACTCAGGAGGGTGACCTTGACAACATATGTTAAGGTCAAAGTAATCCGAGCTGTGTAAGTTATTGTAAACTTTTACCGAAACTTTTTTGAACATATTCACGCAAATATTTAAAAAAATACAAATATTTGTTTAAAAAATTTTCAGCGTAACATAGTTTTACATAAAATTCAAACAAAGAGAATAGGAATAAATAAAGAAATATATATGTTGACATATTGAAAAAGTACCTGAACAGTTTTCAAGTTCCATTCCCTGTGATTCATTATGCCGAGGGCAACAGTAGCGTTTTTTATTGCTTTCTGTAATTCTTTATATGTCTGCGTTGTTAACTTTATACCCGGGAACATATCTTCAATAAGCGACATGAAAAGAGGCTCGTCTTCATCCACTAATTTCGATAAATTCATATCGCTAAGTAAGAAAATTAACGCAGATTTAGATTATCTCTCTTTTCAGTATTAAAATAATTTCTTGGGACATATGCAACAGTTGATAGCATGCACTTACCGTAGTACTCTCATAAGCGTGGTTTCTTCGGAATCAGTGGGATGAGCGCGTTTCTGAGCACCAAGTGTGCGTAGACATGACAAAATGTTCCTCAATTCAAAATCATAATGTTGCTGAGCTGCTCCTCGCATAATTTGTACAATATGAAAAGTTTTCTCGCTAATACTACGTTCTCTTTGAAGCCACATGCCGCGAGTTTTACTCGCATTATGATCTAAGAAAGTGAAATTAAATTTACGGAATTAAATTGAATTTTATAATGAGATAAATCCGATTTTTTACAGGCACATGTAGCTTTCACATTTTAACATACAAGAAAAAACAACAATATTTTAACGTACTTGTCTGTTAGGAACCATCATCGCCACACTTCTAAATTGTATTTTTAAATTTTCCGGTAATTCTTGTCGACCAGCATACCCGGGATTCATTGTAATGAATATTCCAAATTCATAATTGAGTTTATATGTTTCGCCATCACTGTAGAGAAAGTATAGTTTATTAAATATAATTATAATTTATTTAAAATTTTTTTATTTATTTCTTTATATTTTTTTTATTCATTAAAGAAATAAAGATTATTTAGTAAATTAATATTTGCTCAAGATTATGTACCTAATTAGTAAAAAAGAGAAAGTTAAAATAGAATAATAAAACTTTCTAAATTTTAAATAAAAAACTTATTTTGTATAATAAAAAATCATCAATTTCTTTTCTTTTGTACCTGAACAAAAATGTTGTCTTTCTCTCTTTTCGCGCATTAAGCACGATTGCTATTTGCTGTGCAGCGACGGATAATACCGGTAGATCAATTCGATTAAATTTGTCAAAGCATCCCCAGCTACCGGATTGCGCTAGTCCTTTAAATATTCTGCCTAAACCTCGGAAATCCATTTGATCAGAGCAATTAAAAACAACGACGTATTTTCCCAGTGCTTTTCCCATGTCTTTCGTCGTTTCTGTTTTGCCCGTGCCGGCAGGACCTGCGGGAGCTCCGACAAAATTCATTCCTAAAAGAATATTTGCAAGCGACGACAGTAAGTGACATGACGTAAATACTAGTGCAAATGCTATTTTACACATTTTTCTTTTTAATACAAGTATCATACCCACGGCCTGCGCTAGTGTTATATAACACCTGTCTGTGAGTGGCGTAATTGCAAGTCGATCTGTGCAACTCAAGAATTTATTTTGATAAACAAATTCCATGTCGGTTATCTTAATTGGGACTTCCTCTGAATCGACATCGTAATAGAACCGACATTGTTTTAACCATTCAAAATCATGTATACTTCGAATTCTGAGACGACATAACTCGTCAAATATGTCTCTGAAAAATGTATAAATGTAATTTACTTTTCATATAATCATTATTACGTTATAGCTAGGTAATTGTCAATTATGATACAAATATTCAGACGAATGAAGTCAGTATACCTTTGATGCATGTGTATTGTTATTAAACATTCGTATTTTATTCTGGCATACTTTGTAAGATCCTTAACGGTTACTTCTATTAGACTGTTTAACAAATCTAGGAACCATTGATTGGTCCTTTTCATTATCGTTCGGTCTCGTTTGGCTGTCGTGATTGCTATTTCAGAATCTCGTGTCCATAAAACTTGTAATGCTAATAGACCGACCTACGAAAAGTGAATATTTAGAATTGATGTACAACATTTTTGTCCGTTAAATACACGAGTTGCGTATACGCATTATTTTACTTGCAAAACGGAATTTTCTATCAATAACAAGATGTCAAATTCAGGTGTGCGAAGTGATTGCAGTCCTAGCGAAATCACGGCACCAACGGACTGTTGGTGGACTGTTAATAAAACATTTAACCAGTTCTCCACGCCTCCTGTACACACGACTTCTTTTTCCAACACTATTTGTTCGTCTTCCCGTGAATGCATTGCTACAATTTTGTCATATTCCTTTTCGGAAAACTTCAGCTATATACAAAGTTAAGATACTATAATGAGATTATGTAAATAAAAACTCGTATGCAATATATATAAAGACTTATTATCTGGAACAATAATAATCTTTGTAATGCATGACAAGATTGTTACACTTTGTGATAATTTTATCTTTCTGACACATCATATCTCATTACTTTTGCTATATTATCGAAAAATCCATCAAGATAATTCTGTATCGTGTGACAATCCGCTGCTTGTCCAAGTATCTCCAGCAAAGTAGGATCTGATATAAAGCAGAATCTTGGAAAAATAACTCGCTTGGTTTCCAGATAGCTGTATTAATAGAATTTCGCTGATTAGACGAGAGAGTTTGCGAGCAGTTACTTCATTTTGCCAATAACATATACATATACCCGCTAAGTAACTTCTGACACGATTCTAATTGTTCCAGTAAATGAGGTAAAAACTGGCTCATCGTTTCATCTCCAGTACACGTTTCCACCGCATTTAATTTTTCATGAGCGCGAAGCATAAGCTTGGCCCAAACCTTATCAATAGTCTAAAATATAATAATACACGTTTATATTATTTTGTTGATAATGCCATCGCAAGTTTTTCGTAGAGTACATTAAAGCGTTTCGTTTCAGTAGGTAGTTGCTTTGATATGTCGCCGCCAATAAATACTGCTTTCAGATAAGCCCACAAATTCTGCACAGTTAACCATTTTGCCAATATTTCCGATGTATTGCTAAGATTGGCCTGTCACAACTGAATCTCTTTCTTAAACGGTGCATTGTAACTGCAAAACGTTGGATGTAAATGTAGTATGTATTATGAGAGCTAATAACTTCAAGTTTAGAGATATATTTAATATACCGATTTTCCAGTAAAGAGCTTATGGTCATTAAACTGTCCTCCAGTAGCGCTATTATTTCAGCCGTTTCGATACCCTTCAGCAGTAGTTCGCCTCTCTGCTTGAAATTGGCAAATTGCAGATTTATAACCGCCCAATTCGCAATTACCTGCTTCAATTTAAACTCGATGTCTTGCTCCTTCACTGCACAAATACATATGTCCTATAACGTATGCATAATATTTGTATAACTTTTACATTATATTGTAATGCATTGTAATACATAACTTTGTAAAAAAGATGTATATTTAGTAACACTAATTAAAAGCTGTAATTTCGCAGCTTAATTAGGCATACCTCTACATCATCTTTGTATCTCAACAAAGGTGCCTGCATAACGTTTGCTAAAGTAAATGTTTCAGATTCTACATTAAAAAAATATTAACAGAGTTTAGATAATTTCTCCCAATGTCTGTCTTTCATGGCTTTATTAGCTATCATCTCTAACAATGGGCACATTTCATTAAAATCGTCGATTTTCTTTTTTAGATCGATATACGCGGGCCATTCTCTCATAGCTTTAGGCAACTTTCGACATCTAAAATAATATTGCACAGTGTTATTATAAGAATTTTATAATATTATACATATGATTAAATCTTGTTAAATATGTGTAAGTTTACTTGTTTTGGAAGTCGGCCAACTCAGTTATAATTGACTTAATATCAATTTCGGACCATGGAATATCATAATAGCTATCAATAGTGCGCATAACTTGCAAATACAATGTGTATAATTTCTGCAATAAATTAATTTCTTTTTTTCTCTGTTGTAGAGCTGGGTACTCTGTTACTTCTATACCGAATATGCTTTTGCCGCTGCTGTAAGTTTCATATCTTTCCCATAGTTTTTCAAAACGCGCTTGGAACAGAATAAGTCTTGAAACACAGTAATAACAACGTAAAAAAAAATAATATTATTATTATTAACATATTATATTATTAATAATTTTATTGAAATTAAAGAATTGCTTTTGCTATAATTAATTTTTAATTAATATATGTACACATGCAATTTTACAGAAAATATAAAATACTATTAATGAAACGTTATACCGTTCGCTGGCTTCTTTGGCAGGTATTCCTTCAACCATTGGGCCACTGAGTTCAAAATCAATGTCAAATTGAGCTACCTTCTTTTTAAGAACTACAACTCCATCAATAAGTTCCGTTTTCAATGGCTCTTGCATCTCACATATAACTGCTTGAACTTGCTTCGCCTACAAAAATATAGATATTACTTACTCGTAGAACAAAATAAAAGAGATTGCTAAAATATAATTATAAAAAATATAATTAAATAAATTAAAATATAAATATATAATTATTAAACAGAATAAATATATTTAGCAGTATTAAATGAGAACAAATTAATACCGTATTGAGCATGTTGCTAAAATTATATCTCAGTCCGTCTACTATATCTTGGTTTTCTTTATATCGATATTAAATTTTCTCATTAATGTATAAGTCTCTTCAATCAAGATTAGTTCCATTTCTAATGATACAAAATTATCTTGTATTTCTCCCAAGCATTTCATTGCAACTCTAACATCCTCTAAATCTTTGATGTGCCTGGAGAGAACTTTATTCTTTTCAAAAATGTAATCTGTTATTTTTTGTAATTTTTCCTTGTATTTCTTTGATAAAGAGACACCCAACAACTTTTTCCATGCATTTGCTTCAACGAGGAACGCTAATTTTAATTTATCTATAAAATAAAAATTATTAAATAATACTAGTGTGTGTCAACAAAGTTAAACTTATTTTTTGATAACATTAATGAAATAGGATGTTTTTAACTAATTGGCACATAGTAAATACGAAAATGACAGTAAAAAGTTCGTTACACGTTACATTTTTGTGTCACGGACATATAACAATTAATTAGTTTCAAGGGATTCTTTATATCGTAAAGCATGTTAATCTTTTTTTACATTTAAATTTCCAAAAGCAGTTCTAAAATGAAAGAAATAATTCAATCTAATAACAAAGAACAAGTAAGTATTAATAGAAATAGCAAGAAAAGTCCGTATACATTAATGATAACAGAACATTGAACCACTTTGAAGCCGGCATTCGTTTGTTCGATGAAAGTGAAAATGTGTGTACCACACTAACTAAAAAAAAATACCGCTTATTTATGAAAGAAGCACGCTATAGAAGAATGAACCAAGTTTAATTGTCACTTTTTACAAACTGAAATATATCAATTTCTATACAAGTGTAACATTGTAGAACTTTTTTATTTTCATGGTCGTAATTAGCACATACAGATTAACAAAGAATAAATGTTTTGATTTTTATTAGAAAAACCTTGTTAATTAGTGCAACCCTTACAAAAAATTTCTTTTATCTAAAGTAAATAATAATATAATTAATACAATTATTTTATAATAAATCGAGAATACACACAAAATATGCCTACTAAAAATAACAATTGTAATAACATTATTTTTGCGTACCTGTATTAATTTGAAGAAGACCAAGTATATGCTAGTAAGGTAAGTTTTTTATTTCTGTCATTAAATCTTCGTATTCCATGAACTTCTCTTTGATTTCTTGTATAAGAGGTTTGGAGTCGATAAACGCTTGTATAATTTTATTTCTATTTTCTGCCCATATGTAGGAATACCGTAAATATGTCTATAAAGATAGATAATTATATCAGTATTTATTAAATTACTGCATAAATATATTACTGCTGTATAAATATAAATTGAACTAAATATAATAATAAGTTTTATACATACGTTGCCAACTTTAGAAACATCATCTCTCAACTTTAATATTAAACCTTACAGACTCATGGAACTGCGGATTATGTCTTTGTGATCGGACACGCTTTGAAAATAAGTATTGGGCAAATCTTCCTTATCTGTATGACATAAACAAATAATAAATGTAAATAATTGAAAACATAATCATTATATAAATTTACTATCTCTTATAATAGTAATATAATAATAGTAATGTAATAATCTATCTGAAAAATTGCATGATAATGTGAATAAAGAAATGTATCAGTTTTACTGTATACTTATCATTAATTTCGAGAATCATCATTACCAAGCGGTTTAGCTCGTGTATTTGTAGAATATCGTTGTCCCCACATAAACACTTTCTTGTGCGTTTCTATAATATTTGTTATAACTTTGCCAAAATAATTTTGCAATTCTTCTATTAATGGGATAATTATAATATTAGGTATTTGTAAAACAAAATATGTCAGCATGATTGGAATTTCTTGTTCTATTGCAACATCTTCAACTAACACGCTGAAGCAGAATATATTAATTTATTTCTTTTTATCTCGTTCTTATTGTATTATATGTTTGAAATAAAATAATAAATAAAATATACAATTAACACATAAATATATATTATAAATACACGATTAAAAGTACCTCATAATGGTTGCTTTCTTCTTTAATAAGTCTAGAGAATTTCTAGTGCACTTTACTAAAGCTTCTATTAATTTATTATTGTAACACGCAAAAAGTTCTATACAATCATTGTGCACTTTACTTATTTTAACCTTATTTAAAATTGATAATGACAAGGCAAATAAGAGCCAAAAACGCCGATCTTAAAGCGACAAATAAAAATGTATTTCTTACATACAATAAGCGCGAACGTTTCGGTCCTTGGTTTGGACCCTCCTCAGCGCAACAAAAATATAAAAATTAATACATGCGGTACAAAATCTCGGTTACATCCTCGTCAAGAATTAAAAGGTCGTGAAATCCGCATGGTCGAGTTCCGTCAGTCGAATCGCAAACAAAAGATGTCGATACACGATGTGACCGTTGCCTTCAATAAGGGTGCGTTTTCACTTGACGCTTGACGCTAGCGTCAAAATGGCGGAGCGTTTAAACAGTGCACTGGAACTGCGCAGTAATAAGGTGCATTCCGTTGAGTTTAGGTTAACTAATATACTCGTTGAAAAAATGTCATTCAATCAAAAATATTACGAATGGCAAAGGAAGTGTTTTAAAATAATAAGAAAAGAGAAGAATAAAAATACATACAATATACATTTTAAAATTGTAAGAAATTTACTTAAAAATTGTAATGCTTTGATTTATCTCATCAATATCTAATTTATTTATCAATATCTTTCAACTTTTCAGACATGCAGCATAACAAATATCCACTTGATAAATACTATCGATTATGTACAAGCAAAGTAGAACAGAAGCAAAGTTAGACAATTACATAAAGAAAACGGTTGTTCCAATGGTTGGTTATGTTGGAATGGTCAAAAAACGTAAACTCTGAGACTTATGGAGCTGATTATATTAACGCTAACTACATAAGGATAATATTTTTTTATTGATATCTATCTTCGATATACATTCATAGTGTTGTTCAGTTATTAAAGCAGCATTAAATAGTTTCCTTATCAAAGATATCGAGCAAATTTATAATTTTTTTTAACTTTTCAACTTTTAACATAAAATATGTATTCAAGAGATGCAAGTATCAAATTAAAGATCAATTAAAATTCGAGCTGAATATGATTTTATTATCTACCTTTTTTCTTAAAGTTTAGTTTTCTCTTATCTTGGTCATCATTTACTTGAAAACTATACTTATATCCTGCTAACTATTTCTTATATACTATCCTATATACTAACTATACTTATGTCCTTATATACTTATATCCCACATAATATAAGGTCACTTGTATCACTTATTATGCAACTACATCGTTTTGTGGAACAAAGAATGGCAAAGAAAGTGTTATAAAATAATAAGAAGAGAGAATAAAAAACGTGTCATGGTTTGTGTGGCAGTAATAAATGAGTTGGAAAAAATACAGAAAAGAAATGAATTTAAATGAAATGAATTTACCAGAATCACAACCTATATCAGCTGGATCAGATGGAGTATCTCTACCATACGTGCTTAATAAAAAGCATATATTATTAATATGTTTAAAATGCAAGACGAGTTTAAGTTAATTGATCTGAACTGGTTTGAACAAATGTAATTTAATGATTTAATTAAGGTATTACGAACGGCTAACAAAATGTTTAAAAATAATAAATTTAAAAAAAAGAGAGAAGAATAAAAAACGGGAAATGCGATGTCCTTAATTATGTATCTCTCAATTAAGTCGAAATTGACATTTTTTTCAATGTATATGTTAAATCAATATTTTCCGAATAACTATAATGATTGAAAGTAAAATACACTTCGCGATTTAAATCTTACAATCAAATAAATAACAAAACTGTATTTATTTAATTAAAAATTAGAATATAACGATAAATAAAGGATCATTTTGATCATCGACTAGTTAATTCGAATTAGCTAAAAAGAATTTGTGATTAAAAGGACATCCAGTGGCTTACGGGCATTTAATACAGTTAGATCAAATACTTTATAATATCCAGAAACAGGCGATATAAATTTTAACGATATTTGTGTTCAACAATAAATATATATCACTGAACGTGTTAAAATTATTTGTAGCTTGTTTTTAGACTATTAAATATTTTATAGTGTCTAAATAAGCTAGAATATCTTTGGTGCATTTGTTAAACTAATTTTTTATACATGTATAAATCATCTTTCCATTAAGATTATTAGTACCGTACGTGTATTACATTCAATAATTATTGAGAATCCGAAAAGGCGCGATAATGCGTTTGAATATGTCCGTTGATCGCGCCCACAGAGGACAACAAACTCTTGACGCCCCAAGCTGAACAAATCCAGCTTTCTTTTCTGGACGCTAGCGTCGAAAATGAGGTCACGTGATTGACTAGACGCTAGCGTCAGATTGATAGTGAAATCGCAGCCTAAAAGAGGAAAGAAAAATTTAAATTAACATGAACTTGACATAAATTCTAAACCGTACACTGAATAAAAGTGCAGTGTTACCTGACAGTCACATCGAATATACATAACGGACATCGTCATACAGAAATAGATTGACACTTATTTCGCAGAAAATAACGTATGTCCTTACGGCACGAGCGCCAAACTTCTAATAATAAAGATCATGAAACATCCCCATACCGTCCAACGCCCGAATACATAAACAATAGAGGGCACAATTACATATGAGAGAGTCTCTCGATGATCGGTAAATAGCTCCCGCTTAATCGTGTCTGTTTGCAAATTAATGCCATTGATTAGGTTGAAATGCAGGATAACGTTTATAAAGCAGTGTCTATTGGAGGACTTAGTTCCACCACATTTACGTAGTTACACTCGTAGCAAACCGCGTATTATGCACTATAAGCTGAGTAGACTTATGGAATCGCACATTAAGCGACATTTAAAAGCGTTGTTGCGTATTGAACTGAGAGATGCGTACCGACAGATTTTCGCGTTAAATAAAAAACTTGCGTCCTCCACCCGAGATATCATGAAACATCTACCTTTGCGTTTGTGGAATGATTTTTATTATACTCAAGTGAGATCTATCGATGGTTTGTTTTTTAGGGAACATGACAGGTTAAAAAAGAAGTTTTTTCATCTTTTAAACAAAAAGAAGAAAGAATTATCTGTGAACTTACATCCTATACAATATTATGCGAAGCATTCTAATTTGGCAACGCCGAAACACCGTGCTGGGTTGCGCTCGTCTTCCATGTCTAATGGAGTGAAGGGTGTTGTGTCGTTCTCGCGAGACACTATGAATGGCACTCCGGATAGTGACTCCTTTGGGATCTTTCTTTTTCCGGCTATGTTCCCTGAAGCACCAATTAATTCTCCACTCGTCATACATGAGACATGGTTAACCAATCTCTCGTCTGTCTCATTGCCTGCCTCGGTGCAGGGTTTGTTGCAATTGGGGCCTAATTTTTGCATGCCGGTGATTAAGGGTGGGGAGAGAATCGCGTGTGAGTTCATCAAGTGCATCGAGTTTAGCTTAAGGCACCTACGCCCGAATTTCCGTCAGGGCGTTCGCAACCATTGCTTACAATCAATTGAGAGAGCTGCTTTCGGGGAGTTGCCGGTTCAGCGTTGTGATCCCGCGTTAATCCAAGCGCTTTGGGATACTCAGAGGTTTTTTAGAGACAACGGTAATATAATAGTCACAAAAGCGGATAAGGGTAACACTACTGTAGTATTAGATAGAAGTGACTATATGGCAAAGATGAAGGGTATGCTTGGAGATAGAAATACTTATATTGCGGTGGAGAAAGACCCCACACATCAAGTAACTAAAGATCTTAACTCTCTGTTGCAATCCTGGCTTAAGAAAAACTTTATTACGGACCAGCAGTATAATAGGCTTAACTGTACGGACGGTGTTATCCCACGAGCATATGGACTGCCGAAAATTCACAAGGCCGGTTGTCCGCTCAGGATTATAGTTTTATCGGTGAATAGCCCGTTACAAATGTTAGCCAAGTTTTTGCAGGATATAATACAGTTGAGCGTTCCCGGGGCAGATAGCCACGTTGAAAACAGTTTTGAATTAGTGAAAAAACTTTCGGGAACACGGTTGGATGACCACTTTGAATTGATATCCCTTGATGTAGTCTCGCTGTTTACCAATGTGCCTATTGATTTGGCGCTGACAAGCATAAAGAACAGATGGTTACATATCTCTCGTAATACGGAGATACCGTTGGAAGAATTCCTGGGAGCGATTCAATTTGTATTAGAGTCGACTTTTTTTGTTTTTGACGGTGTGATTTACAAACAGACTTTTGGTTCGCCGATGGGATCTCCCTTGTCACCTTCTATCGCGGGTTTGGTGTTACAAGATCTGGAAAAGAAGGCCTTAGAGCGCCTTCCTATATTCATACCGATCTATCGCAGACATGTGGACGACATTTTGATGTCCATCCCGATTTCGTTGGTGAAGACTGTCTTAGATGTTTTCAATTCTTTCCACAAGAGATTGCAATTCACGGTGGAAATTGGGGAAAATAGAAGTATTAATTTCTTGGATACGACGGTAATAGTTAACGACGGGGTCATAGAGTTTGATTGGTACCATAAGCCTACGTTTTCTGGGCGATATTTAAATTTCTTTTCTCCCCATCCAACATGCCACAAGGTGGGCACTATTCTTGGCATGGTGGATCGAGCGTTTTTACTGTCTCACCCGAGATATCACCAGCAAAACCTTTGTAAGGTAATCCACATTCTGTTGGCTAATGGTTATCCCTTAGAATTCATTTTTAAGCACGTAAGAACCAGGCTTTTTAAACTAATTGACGAGCAGCAGAGAACGGGGGTGATGGAGTCTCACGTCTCCGAATTAAAGAATGGAGAGGGAGATTGCTTCTTTGTTATCCCTTATATTGACAGGATTTTTAATGGCTTATGTAACACGATTAAAAAATTTAACCTCCTCACTGCCTAAACTCAACCGTATAATCAAACCGCACAAAGACTTATTATCGGATAGTGCACAAAGTGGAGTTGTTTATAAGATCTGTTGCCAGGATTGTAATGCTTCGTACGTCGGCCAAACAAAAAGGCAATTGGGAACTCGCATGAAAAAACATTTCAACCAGCTAAGTGGAAAAGGGAGGGAACTGTCCGTGGTGTCCCAGCATCGACTGGAGGGACATGAATTTGATTGGGGCGGGGCCATAATTCTGGATAAGGAGAGATCTTATATTAGGAGAAGCATCTCGGAGATGTTTCATATTAAACGCCAAATTAATGGCATTAATTTGCAAACAGACACGGTGGGATTAAGCGGGAGCTATTTACCGATCATCGAGAGACTCTCTCATATGTAATTGTGCCCTCTATTGTTTATGTATTCGGGCGTTGGACGGTATGGGGATGTTTCATGATCTTTATTATTAGAAGTTTGGCGCTCGTGCCGTAAGGACATACGTTATTTTCTGCGAAATAAGTGTCAATCTATTTCTGTATGACGATGTCCGTTATGTATATTCGATGTGACTGTCAGGTAACACTGCACTTTTATTCAGTGTACGGTTTAGAATTTATGTTAAGTTCATGTTAATTTAAATTTTTCTTTCCTCTTTTATTGAAGGCAACGGTCACATCGTGTATCGACATCCTTTGTTTGCGATTCGACTGACGGAACTCGACCATGCGGATTTCACGACCTTTTAATTCTTGACGAGGATGTAACCGAGATTTTGTACCGCATGTATTAATTTTTATATTTTTGTTGCGCTGAGGAGGGTCCAAACCAAGGACCGAAACGTTCGCGCTTATTGTATGTAAAAAATACATTTTTATTTGTCGCTTTAAGATCGGCGTTTTTGGCTCTCATTTGCCTTGTCATTATCAATTTTGTATTTTCGAGAGCCTTAACCTTTATTGTTTAACCTTATTTGTTCTTTTGATATAACCAAAGCCTATATATAATCATTTATTAATTCTTAATTAAAAATAATGCAAAATTATAATTTGAAGAATACAATACCCGGCTCGAACGGTCCTTGTATTAATCTGCTTTCCGACCCGTATTGTTTGTGCATTTTTTCGAGATCTAGCCAATTATATTTAACATCTTGTACGCGGTAGGATCAGTTACAAGATTCATAAATTTATTAATAATCATAATAACAGCCTTCTCTGCCGCCGAAGATTTGATTTCCAAGTCAATTGCTATTTTGTCTCTGAAAGCTATATTGTCGGCTAAAAGTTGTTCCGGACTTTTCGGGTACTCATATAGCTTCAGTAACGTTATTTCTGCAATAGACTCAAATATTTCATCCACTCTCGCTTTTTTCATGTCTGCCACTTCCTTAACAAATATCTGCGCGTTTTGGATCTTTTCTTCTATTTTAGCGCATGCGTTAGAAATTTTTAATGAGGACCATGTAATTATTGATATACAGGGTTGAAAAGCAATCTCAAGATTGACGAGTGCTATTTTGATTAGATTTAAAAACAAGATCGGGATAGATCGTCTGTACACAAAAATACAATATGAATATATACGCGCGCAAAAATTTTAATCGATAATTATCAAGTAAAGTTTGTGTACCTAAGGGCATCGTTTTTCTTAAGCAATTTCTTCACTCTTTCATGAGATAAATATATATTTTCTTTGCAAAATATTAACATTTGTATAAAATCCGGCACTTCCAACCCAAACTTACATAAGCGGGTGATCTGCGAGCGAAATCTATTCCGCGGCGCTGTGGCGGTCCTTTTATCACCTCCGAGGCGAACCTCCCTCCAGGCTGGTTACCACTAATTTCGAGAGGGTGATTGGCCCTCGGAGTCCTACGTCACCGTGAGGACGTCACCGTTTTCACGCTACGATCCGAAAGGAACGTTACATGTTTTCGCTCGCTTTGTTTATAACAAGGATCTTCCTTTTGTGTGAGAGCTGTTGCTTGACTTTATTTGGGCGACCGGTCATCCGTGGCTGTGTTATTGCTACCAACTAGCGAACTTTCCGGAATGTAACGAAAGATCCATGCTATAACTTACGAATCATGCAATTTAGGCAAGAATAACTTTTATTGACTGCGCGCGATTGCAGGCATGCAACCGAGCGTGATTGTACATCTCCTAATCTCAAACAGTAATATATACTAATATCTAACACATAATTGTAATAGTTTATTATGCAGAAAAAATAAGAATTAACGATTTTAATATTTTATAGAGATACCATCAGAAGTATTTAGTCAGTTGAGAGTACAAGGTTGGAAATTGTCATGGAGTCCACCCGAAGATTGCATTATGATTTCAGGGCCATTAATAACCAGGATAAAAATACACGGTATTAGCAACGCTGTTAAATCCTTCAACCAGACCAAACAGACTAAAAACTATAATTTCGACTTGGATCAATTAAATCCAAAACGGTGTTGAACGATATATGGCAACAGTTTATCATGTAACAAGAAATTACGAGAGTAAAGAGAATGCCTCCGCTTATCAACAATACGAGTTTGAAACTCCGCCGATGGGTAAAGCATTATATTAATAATGATTATTAATTTTGATACTTTTTTCTATGGCTATAACAAATCAAAATACAGCTTTGCCCAAAGTAACTAATTTGGAGGTTGTCGAGATTAATACTTATATGTTCTGTGTTGATACTCGTCAAACGCCTGCTATGATACAATGGCAAAATCCACTTTCACCTCTCAATGGAAAATTGAGTGATTATAGTGTCCAGTTGTGTGAAAAATATAGGGAACGTTGCTCAGTAATTCGAGTTCAAATTAATGAGTCTTGTGACTTGTGAAATAATTATATATGCAAACCCTAGCAAAAAAGTATATACAAGGTATACAGAATTTATGTATGCGTATACTGAGTTTTTGTACCCGTACATTGAATATGTGTATCCTATTCCATGGCCTGTGTATCTGGATATTCACTACCAATATATTCCTTTAAGTATACAGAGACCCTGAATTGTCAGTATATTCGATACTGTATATCCGGACATCTTTATATACAGAGTTCAATATCCAAAGGTGTTTATACACCTCCCAGTATATTCGTTTGTATATCCGGACATCTGTATACAGAGTTTAATATCTAAAATGGTCTGGGAGTTGTTTATACCTTCCCAGTATATATGAATAATAGCGAGTATGGAGAGACCAACATCATATTATTCTTTAAAAATTGGTGTACGCTGAATTTGGTGTAGTCATTATACATATTTGCAATGTAGGTTTTTGTGAAACCTATCAAAATTGTTCATATTCATTTATCACTTTAATTGAAAAATCTATTCCATGGAACAACATTAAGTATTTTACAATACATATTTGCATTTTTTGTTCTTCTTAGCACAACCCATCTGCTCGCCATTTCTTACTAAAAGTCATTTTTGTGTCTCATGAGCATCAAATACTTTGAAACAAAGTGTCTCACACACTAATAGATGTATGTCAAATTTATAACTCCTGGACCCGGTGTATAAATTGAATATGATTGCAATTATTAGCTTTTTGATCTTACCATGTGTTATTGTTAGTCATTTTACCATAAATTTTTAATTGTACATGAAATCGAATATGCGAATAAAAACTCAATATGCGTAGTCTGATAAGTGAATATCCAGCATACACACGTTCTGGGGCTTATTGCACAATAATTTACAAGTTAATAATATTAGTGAAAAACAAAGCTTTTTCACTAATATTATTAACTTGTAAATCATTGTGCAATAGGCCCCTGGAAACGCTAAAATCTTCACCTTATGTCTAGGCAGCGCCTTTAGGCGTTCTATTATTTTTAACGTTATTATATTAATATTATATTATATCTATTGTGTTGAATATATCACGAATCTTACATTAATATATAAATATTATTATTATATATTAATTAATTAATATCAATTAATATTATTAATAGTCCTTTTGTATATCAAGTTTTGTTGCATTGTTTTTAATATTTGCCGGTTGATATAGCATTACAAGATTTTTGAACACTATAAAGATGTGTTATATACGAGTATAAGCAAGAAAGAAGCATCAGAGCCAGAGGATCATCGCTAGCCCATTAGATCAAAAAAGTCAAGCAACATCAGGCGCGGTTACTACTTGGATGGGTGACCGCTCCAGAGAAGATGGATATTCAATGACTACGTTTACACGGCTTCTAACTTCGACTTAGTAACGCTGATGTTATAACTCCTACTTAAGGTGAGTTGCGTTTACACGTTCAGGCTTATCTTACTCCCACCAAGCTGAAATAGCTTAACAACTTTCGAATGAAGTGAGTGAAGGATTTTCATTAGTACCAATATAACGGTGCGCTTAGATGGGAGCGTCGAGCATCGAGCGTCAAGCGTCAAACATGCACGCAGCACTCTTGCGCAGATGTCTAAACGTGCAGATTTTAGCTTCTTGACGCTAATTCTAGTCTGTAGCCACTTTGCAAACAATGGAGATTAAGATGTTTAATTTTTACGGTTGGCATTATCGCCATCGTTACACTGCTGCCGTTTACACGTTCTTTTTAAGTCGACGTAGTAACTCTAAGCCTCTTCACCAAACGACTTTGAGTTATTACATCGATGTAATAACTTCGCCGTAAAAGAGCGTTTACACGGCATCTAACGTCAGCAGTTATAACATCGATGTTGTAACTTCGGCGTAAATTGGGCCGTGTAAACGTAGTCAATAAGTGTACAGAATTTTTTGTATATTCAGTCTGTATAGTATTTTAGCTTTATCCGTATATAGAGATTCAATATTATTCTCTGTGTATGCGGAATACACACAACTGAATATACCTATATTGAATCTCTGTATACGGATAAAGCCAAAATACTACATAGACTGAATATGCAAGATACACAAATTTTTCTATACTTTTGAATATACTTTTTCGCTAGTGTAAGTTGTTGAAATTTTCAAATAAATGAGGTAAAATAAATGTTTGTGAAATTTTTAATTCTTCGAGTAACCGTGATTAATTTATGTGGTGTAGCATAAATTATGTATATAAAAAAATATAAAAATTACATAATACAAAATATATGTTACAGGTTTTGGCGTACAATATGAACGTTACTCGAGCAGGCCCTCCAGTTATCGTAACTGACGACATGCTTCGTAATACAAGTAAAAATTTTAATAAATAGTTTTAAAAGAACTTATAAAAAATTGGTACACACATACATTGTAAATTTTTTAAAAATTGAAACTAATTATAATATAATCTATAACACAATACATTGTATTATATTTTATTATTATTTGCCTCTTTTTTGTTTCGTTGCGACTAACATATTTTGCTTTATATTGTATCTGCTATGACCTTTTAAAAATGCTAATAAGAAATCTTCTCTCCTTTTGTTAGAGCCTTTTAATCTATATTATGTGCAATAAATAATTATTTAGTGGTTTCTTAGAATTTTTACAAAATATAAAATTAATTTAATTATTATTCTGATGCATATTTTAGCGCCGGATGCACCTAGGAATTATACTTTTACAGTCAACAACAACAGCGTGGATTGATTTAAAGTGGTTTCATCCCTGGGAGACAAGTGTTTATCTTAAGTCTTTTCGTATACAGATACAAGAAATCTCCTCAAACCTGAGAAAGCGCATTTCCCTATCGCTTATTAATGAAACACTCGAATACCCAGTGACACAATACATGCATAACTATACGGAACGATTATATTTATTCCCATCAACGCAATACGTCATTTATATTCAAGCTCTGACAATTGCGAATAAGTCTAGCAGCACAAAGATACCGTCTGTCCTAAACGACACTCAAGACAGCATGATGCATATCATTGTAAAGAATGTAAAGGGTTCTAATCTCTGCGAGATATATTCGGAAGTGCCTGAGAATCTGCGAGCGCCAGCAAGGAAACATCCGTAAATTCTGTTCGTGAATATTTTATGATAAATAAATTCACAATATATAATAATTAAATAATAATTGAACAAGTCTAGCTGCAAAAACGCTGCTGGATATGAAATTGTTTCACATATAACTAAAATAAGATTAATATGTTACCTAAATCACTACTGAAGTATTACCGCCGAATCATCACGAAGCGTGGATTGTACCAATTATATTAATCCTCGTTGTGGCAGGCGCAGCTTATTACTTAAACCAAAAGTAATGTTCTTTGATTATTTTAGAAGATAGAGTAGTATTGCTGGCTACATATATAAATAATTTATTGTGTAAGAACTTTAAACAAAAATATCTGCTGATGTCACAAATAAAATTTCAATGGTTTTATACATCAGATTAATTTTACGTCTACTGCAATCCGACATAAAAGTTCTATTTTACAGGAGAAAACAGAAATTGTTTGAGCAGCTAATACAAGACGGGATAGCTTTGTCAGAGAACATTGAAAATTACAAACAAGAGACGAAGTTCATGATATCGAATTTAACGGAAGATCTGTTAACTCCTTCTGACAGACAATCCCTGTCGCGGGCAACTCCGGAAGTCCTGCCGATCGCCATCACAAACGATGAAGGAAAGGAAGAAAAAGAAACATTGCTGGTAAATGTAAAAGATTTGAAAGATTTCAAAAAATAGATTTCCCCCGTCAAAGAAATTTCTCTAAAGTGCGTAAGAGCGTCGCGACGCATTACTTTGACTATCATCTGCATAAATGTCGATTGTAAAATTCTGGCAGTACGCGGTTCGCCGAGGTTGTCTTGAACAGCTATAGAGATCCACCGGTATTGTGGATAGCCATCACGATATCGACGAAGAAGCAAAATCTGTCACGGAAAAGAGATCGTAAAAGGAATAGCGATGTCCCAGTCAAAGTACCAATGTCGTGTTAGTATTTTGCGAGTTCCAATTATATTATATTAAAACATTTATTACATATATATATAAATATACAATAATCAGTTATATATGTATATTATACTATAAAATTAGAGAAAAATAATTAAATTTATTATGTCACGTAAGAGTTGTTTTAATTTTTTTATCCCTAAACTTCAAGCGATAATTAAATCAATAGGTATAATAATTTAATTAACAATTTTAATACATATCAAACAATATTTAAAGAGAAAGCTAATGCAATTTTGTAGAAAGTATAAGCAGTTTCTCAAAATTGTCATTTAACATATACATTTGTCGATACAATTGCATTAAATAGGTTTTTAAAATTGTAAGTTATAGTGTTATAGGATATAGGATATAGACGCATAAGCCGCGTCTGTAAGTCAGGGCACGTAGGTGCTTGCTGAACGGAGTTCGCGTACATTATGTGAGTATAAATTATCCAATTGGAGAATATTCTTGACGGATTCAATTTATTTCGCGGTATACATATATTAGCGTTGCGTATATGTAAAGCGCAACTTTTAGTTTTTATCTTATTGAGGATATAGTTTATACATTCTTATTGAAGATGTGGTTGGCACATACAAACACGCACACACATCTACGTTTGTTGGAACAACAAACAGCCAGAACCATCATGATACCAGGATAATGTTCTGAAAATTTCAACTCCAGAATAATATTCTGGTGTTCCTAAGTTTGAGGTCCCTAAGTCGCTCAAGGGACTAAAGGACACGTTACGTATCAGAAAATTCAAGGAATGCCAAATATTATCTCTGATATCTGGCATTAAGGTGGGGAGATGGCAATAAAGATACGGCGTAATCCTTTTAAAGGACATAGCCTTCGTTCCTAGAACGAGGTGAATAAGTCCGCATGAGATGCAGCAGTTGATTAAGCACATTGCAGGGTACACCCCACGATATATATGCGCGTAGCTTATATCGTCTGTGATGTATTTGGCAACAGCGTAAAATAAGTAGTTTTAAGCAACACTGTAAACATAGTCCAGCAGAGCCGTGCCGATCGTTGACTCGAGCATACGTGTATTCTGACGCTCTCCGTCACTGTCTCGTGCCGCGTACCGGCATATTGTACACGAATTTATATTCCACTATAGTAATGTTATTTCTTCTAATAAATATACATTTATTAACATCAATATGATTGTTGAGTTACCGACTACATGACAATTGGCGACGAGTAAGAAGAACCTAGTAAGCGTGAAAATCAATGTCAAAAGAAGACTATAGTGAGGAGGTGAACAGTGACGTGAATTATGAAAGTGAGGTGTCAACGTTAACTAGAGAACAATTGTTGAAACGATTATCGGAAGAAGGTATAACGTTCGATACAAAAGACTCGACAGAAAGACTAAAAAAGAAGCTTATAAAAGAACTAAAAGAAAAAAAAGCCAATGGAACTCTAGTGCGAGTAGTGAAAAGTAGTGTAAACATGGTAAATGAAACGGAAAAAATAGTAACGATGGAGTCTAAAATTCGATTGGAATTTGAATTAGGCAAGGATGACTGGGAAACATTTATCGAAAGATTAGAGTTATTCTTCATAGTGAATAATGTCACGGCAAACGAAAAGAAAGCAGCCATTTTGTTAACAAAAATAAGCCCCGATACCTATAAGTTAGCGAGAAATTTGTGTCACCCAGCTAAATTAAAAGATAAAAAGTACGAAGAGATTGTCAAAATGATATCCGACCACTTATGTCCAAAACCGTCGGAATCAATGGAGAGATACAAGTTTTATGCAGCAAAGCAAGCGGTATCGGAGTCGGTAGCAGATTTCGTGACACGTCTAAAAGAATTATCATTAAATTGTAATTTTACGTCAGTAGAAACAGCATTACGCGACCAATTAGTATGCGGTATACGTGATCATGCAACGAAAACGGAATTGTTTAAAGAAGCAACGTTAACATATGATACAGCGTATAAAATAGCATTATCACGCGAAAAAGCGGAGAGAGACGCCACGTCAACGGAAAAAGGATACGAGAGCAACGACAAAGAAAGGGACGTACACGCTTTGAAATGGAAATATAGTAAAGTAGATCGTTATAAAAGTGGAAAATTCCGTGAAGGCAGCAGCGGACAGAGCAGTGAAGCAACAAGGTCAAAACCAACGAGAGAGAAAGGTACACGAGACTCGATTATTTGTTATTGTTGCGGGAAGAAAGGACACATAGGCAGAGAATGTGTACACCGGGCCAAGACATGTAAGCAGTGTGATCGTCGAGGACATATAGAAGCAGCTTGCCGAACTAAAGGCCACCGACTACAAAACATTGACGAACACGTCGAAGAGGACAGCAGCAGCTCGAGCGAGACAGAAAGTGACCAGGGAAGTTACCGGTTTAATAATATATTGTCAATTGAACACGCGAACAACGTAAATAGTATAAGTAGCTCGGAAGCAGCGAGAACACCGATGTATATGAATGTACGCATAAACGCGGTGAGTATAGATATGGAGGTAGATTCGGGCTCTTACTGGAGTATTATTTCAGACGAAACAAGAAGCAAGTATTGGTCGAATGTAAATATTGATACAATTTCGTTTTCCGTGAATGCTTATAATTTGAAAGTAAAACCGATAGGCATACTACATGATTTGAACGTTTACTATAATAAGAAAAATTATACACTCGATATTTTAATATTGCCAGGTAAAGGCGCAACGCTGTTAGGTAGATCTTGGTTACATGCATTTGGACTGTGGCCTTTGTTCATTACAAATAATTTAACGTCAAATAATGATGAAACGACAGTCGCAAAAGTAACCAACACCTTTCCAAAACTATTCGGTACAGGAACTGGATGTTTTAACAAAGGTACGATAAAATTGATTTTGAAAGAAAATTCGGTACCAAAGGCTTGTAAAGTGAGACACGTTCCGTTTGCGTTACGTGATAAAGTAGAAGCGGAATTAAAACGTTTAGAACAGCTAGGGCATATTGAGCGAGTGCACACGAGCGAATGGGCAACGCCTATCGTACCAATAATAAAGAATGATAAAAGCGTACGTATTTGCGGTAATTTTAAATTGACGGTTAACCCGTGTTTAGTAATAAACAGACACCCGTTACCAACAATCAATGAAATATTTGAAAAACTGCAAGGCGGTGAAAAAATCAGTCAAATCGATTTATCACACGCTTATATGCAAATACCGATTCACCCAGAATCGCGAGATATGCTTACAATAACCACACATATCGGTTTATATCGATATACCAAACTAACAGAAGGAGTCGCGTCAGGTCCGGGAGAATTTCAGAGGATTATGGAAGATTGTTTACGAGATATAAAAGGACAAGTCGCTGTATATTTAGATAATATATATATTACCGGTAAAAGCGAAAAGGAACACATGAATACGTTGTACTCGGTGTTGGGGCGTTTGGAAGAGTACGGTTTTCGAGTTAACGCAAATAAATGTGACTTTATGGAAGATGAATTAGAAATCTTAGGCTTTGTTATTCGAAAAGGGGAACTACGTACATCAAAGAAAAAAGTTGATGCAATTTTAAACGCACCAGTACCGAAAGATAAAAAACAGCTGTTATCTTTTTTAGGTTTAGTAACATATTACGAACGTTTTTTACCGGAACGTGCATCGCGTTTAAAGCCATTGTACGAACTAACGAAAAGCACCGAGTACGTATGGACTATCGATTGTGATAAGGCGTATAAATGGTTAAAGAAGGAGATAGCGTCAGCTAACGTTTTAGTTAATTACGATCCTAAGCTAGAATTAGTACTAGCATGCGACGCGTCACAATATGGTCTGTCAGCAATATTATCACACCGTTACGCAAATGGCGAAGAAAGGCCGATTGCATTTGCATCCAAAGTCATTCCAGATAAAGAATTAAGGTAGTCCTTTCATGAGAATAAGTATTAGATAGGTACTTAAATTTGATATATGTTAAATATACAGTAATAAGGGGCATGTGTACGAAAAATCAGGTAAGGTTGACGACACTTTACAAGAAATAAATCATTCTAAATGTGCGTTCGCGGAGCGTGCTATTGTCATTCTATCCTTGTTTACATCTAAGAACGAGAAAGATAGAATGATGCAAATCGGCTTTCAACGAATAATACATGTACTTACCGATTAGATGAATACATTATTAATGTCTTAAAATATTCCTTGAAGTTTCCGGATTTCGTACGTACCTTGAAAATAAGGGCTTAGCGAATGTTTTGCTCTGATATATGAGGTTAAATGAGTAGCGGATCCAATCGCATATTGCTTTACTCGTACCGTCATGGTGGCGAGGTAAATTTGGCAATGCTGTATGTCAGAGCCGGGACTAGACCACGGTCGTATATACAGGTCTGGCAACTCCAGTGGTGGGGGGTGACTCACTTATTGAAGCTAGTCGGCCTCATAGATCGCAACAACAGCGGCGGCCAGACAGTGAATTACAAAACGCGCCAAATTGAAGTACGGTTATAACGAGACAAATAAAAAACGCAATGCTGACTGATGGGCAAGAAATTCGTTATACATGCAGGCGAGCATGATAAATATGACCGAGTCTTATTATACCGTGATTTTAAATAACGTTTGATCGAGTGTCTTTAGCTACGGCATGAGACATTTTCATGATATTTGTATTCCTGAGACAGAAAAAAGAAATATGCAACAAAGGAAATATAAAAAAAACGTACATAAAATAAAAATGGAAATAAAGGACACGTAAAAATAAGCTAGTTTTCGTATATTAAAGAAAACTTGGTGATAAAACTTACGTTTGCAATAACCTTTCCATTTGCATCATGTTTGATGTAGTTCCTGATAATATAATGTGCTTCGAAATGCTTCTCGCAAATAGCGTGCGTTTCTTTTAATACCACTACACCAGGAATAGCGGCTTCCCATTTTTTTCGCATCTCTATATTTCTCGGCACTTTAAATATAGAGAATTTCTCTTTCTGGCTTTTGTAGCCCAATTTACATTTAAGTACTGCGCACTTTAAAACCATTTTTATAGCAAGCTTATCCGTAGCTGTCACACAGAACATACACATATGGCGGCCATAGTCGGCCTCCTACATAAGTAGCGACACGTGGTGGTGATATTATAAATTACAAAACCTGTTTCAATAAATGAGCTACCCCCACCACTAAAAATTCGCCCGAGTTGCCAGACCTGTATACACGACCGTGGACTAGACATTACGAGACACGGAGACGGAGACGTGATACAGAGACAGAGACGGAGACACAGAGACGGAGACGTGATGACAAATTTGTAGGTTATAAGCACGGCACGATCGTGTGGTTACAAGAGACTAGCTACTGCGGTGTTGCCAAACGTATCTGTACGTCAATTGCAGACGACAAAATCGAGTCCAACCGCACTACTATTGTGATATTCTTTTAATTAGTAAATAATTAAATACGATTAAATCATGCATGTAAAATCATATTTTATATTATTATAATTATTGGGATGTTGCAATATGTTTGTTTTCAATTACCTCATGACGGACTGTTACTTGACTAGGACTGCGAAAGGACTACCTTAAATAGAGCCATCATTGATAAAGAAGCAGGAGCTATTGTTTTTGGCTTCAAAAAATTTTATAATTATGTTTACGGTAGAAAGGTAATTCTAAAAACAGACCATAAACCGCTGGTATACATTTTTGGACCAAATCAAGAAATACCGTTAACAGTAGCTAGCCGACTGCAAAGATGGGCCTATTTTCTTTCTCATTTTACATATGACATTGAGTACGTTAACACTAAAAATAACGGTAATTGCGACGCGCTGTCTAGACTTCCGATTGTTGACAACACGCCAATTTTTGATAAGGAATACAGAGCAATTAATTTCATTCAGCAAGAATTAAAATTACTAACCGCAAAAGATATCGCGAAAAATACGTTAAAAGACAAAATTCTAAGCAGGATTGTCACCTACGTCAAAGATGACTGGCCTAAGCGAGAAGAATTAAATTGAACTAAATTATTTCAATAAAAGAGATGAATTGTATATAGAGAAAAATTGTTTGCTTTGGGGATATCGCGTGATTGTGCCGGAAAATCTAAGACAGCAGGTTCTTGAAGAACTGCACGAATCTCATTTCGGAAACGTTAAAATGAAAATGCGAGCAAGATCGTATGTATGGTGGCCCAAGATCGATACAGACTTGGAAGAATTAGCGGCAACCTGCAAAGTTTGTATGCAGGAACGAAAGTCACCACCAAAGATACCGTTAAACCCGTGGCCGTCACCGAATAAATGTTGGAGCCGAGTACATTGCGATTTTCTAGGGCCTTTTCAGGGGCACATGTTCATGATAGTAATCGATGCTTATAGTAAATGGCCGGAAGTGATTGATATGAAAACCAACACACAAGCAGAGAAAACGATCACTCAATTTAAAAGATTATTTGCACGATACGGTCTGCCAAACCATTTAGTTACGGATAATGGACGCCAATTCACAAGTGAAAACTTTAAATTATTCACGAAAGAGAATAACATTAAGCATACATTTACGGCTCCATATCATCCAGCTACAAATGGCGCCGCAGAAAATTTCGTTGGTATTTTCAAAGATAAAGTCAACAAAATGTTAAAATCTGGTAAAAAATTAGGCGATGCAATAAATAAATTTTTATTTGATTACCGAAGTACCGAACATTGCTCTACGGGACGGTCGCCGGCATGGATGATGTTTAAGCGCGAATTGCGAACAAAATTAGATCATTTGCAACCCAGTGTATCGGACAAGATAGAAAAAGCCCAACTGCAACAAACACTGAGCCGTGGAGGAACTCGTAACGCAAATTTCCGTGTAGGGGAAAGGGTATGGGTCGACGACTTTACGACCAATACAAATAAGAGAACGCCTGCGATTATTACCGCCCAGTTGTCCCCTGTAAACTTCGAGGTTGAGATTTCGCCGGGAAAATTTTGGAAAAGACATGTGGATCAGATGCTTAAATATAAAGGAAAAACTAATAGTAATACCGTTGAAATTAACTCTGAGAAACCTCAACCAGAAGTAGTGGCAACTAGATTTTCAGAACGCTTAGCAGATAAGCGAGCGAAATGTAAGCCGTATTTCGTAAAAGGAGAGGAAATGTGATGTATTTGGCAACAGCGTAAAATAAGTAGTTTTAAGCAACACTGTAAACATAGTTCAGCAGAGCCGTGCCGATCGTTGACTCGAGCATACGTGTATTCTGACGCTCTCCGTCACTGTCTCGTGCCGCGTACCGGCATATTGTATACGAATTTATATTCCACTATAGTAATGTTATTTCTTCTAATAAATATACATTTATTAACATCAATATGATTGTTGAGTTACCGACTACATGACATCGTCACAGCGGGAATAACGTATCTGCATTTCTTTTGAACCAAGAGACACTCTGTGTGCTTAAGAGGCAGAACTGATGTTTGGTGTGCAGATGTGTTGTTAACCATATATTTAACCGCATCTATTAATGACAACTCGCGTAGTAGCGTGAGAAATTATAATATCGTAAGCGCCTAATTTTAGTAGGTAAAGATAAATAATTTATACTCACATACTCGTTATGCGACAGTTTTAATTTAAAAAAAGTATGTAGCATATTTTGAATGGATGATGACACATGCGAAGTATCGAAAAGATTATATCGTATATATACATTTGTAAACACAATATATAAATCATTGATGTCACCGGAAAATAGAATGTTCTTTTTTACGTTGATATACACGAAGAAGATGATTAGTTATTGGTTTGTAAAACGCGTGCAAATGGAAAATATGTAATATAAATGTTACATAAATAAACATTCTTGCTTTGCAAGAATAAGAGAGAGAACGAGTAAATATCATCAAATTATTAGTATATACCTATAATTAATGAGTGATAGTGTTTTGTATAAATTTTACACAAAATGATATGTTATACATAATGTAAATACTATTAATAAGTATCGTCGATGTGGTATTATAAGAATTGCTTGTATAAGCACTACTTGACTTGAATTAAAAAATGATATTTTATAAATTGTTTCTTATTTTTATAAACTTACATTATAAAAGAGCATGCTAATTTATATGAAAATATACACATACGAATAGAATTGCTCTTTTATTCGGATGTATCTCTCTGCATTTTCTCAGTTACCTGTAAGCACATGATTTTACGTTAACTCTCTCAACATAAATAATCGATCGGTTTCATGCATGTATTTATAATTTTGTACCTCGAGCAAATTATAGCTCTGCTTTGCTCTTATCCTCTTGAAATAACCTACATGTGATGATTAAATAAATAAGAATTGACAACCAAAACATATTGGGAAAATAATAATAATACACTACTCAAAATTAAATAGGGAACACTTTTGATATGCTCAAAATTTGGGCTATTTTCAAACCGCTGAAACTCGGCGAAAAATCATCGTAGACACAAAATTAAAAAAGCATTTTAAAGCTTGAAACTTCTTCTTTCAAGTGCTTTTTGACGATTTCAATTATCTCTTTTTGTTACAAAACGGCATAATAATAAAGCTTGATCCGTCAAAATAGAAATTTTTATGCAACTTTGCTAAGCTACATCTGGCGTGCAAAAAATCGTGGAGAATTTCTATTATTTGCATCATATAGTGGGTTCTTTCCCCTTTAATTTAAGAGGTTGTGGAGCTTTGTGCGATTTCTTTTGGCTGAGTTATCGAGGTTTGAATAAAAAGTGGTCACTTTGACTTTGACCGCTTATATCTCGTGAAAAAATCAACGTACAGCATTCTGCAAATAAGCGTTGGAAAGTTGAAAGTTAGCCCTTTCGAACGCTGTTATTGTTTTTTTCTCAGCCTTGCGCTTTATATCAGCAAATCGAGTTTAAAAAGCATGTAAAAAATTACATATTTTTCGTTTTTTCTTTAAGTCAGTATATTGTCGCGAATAAAGGTCCAATCAAAATCGCTACAACAAAGTTTTGTAGTCCGATTATACCTCAATAACAAACAATAACGTTTATCAGCTAAAAAAATTTTGTTCCATGTGTCCATCGCACTTGAAATTGCCAAAATCTCAACAAACTAAAAAAATCAATGCTCAACTGCAGTTAATGAAGAAAAAATCTCTCAAAAAATTAAACACGCATTTTAAAGCTTGAAGCTTTAATGTTAACGCGCTATTGGATGTTTAAAACGTTTATCTTCCTTATTCTATGCTTTAAAAAAAACACATTGTTTTGTTTCTTAAAATTATGTACGATTTTTTAATCTGCAAAAATCGATAAAAAAATATTTCTTGAAAGATGTAACACAAGTAAAAGTAGAACATTTTAACTACCAACGCTTTTTTAATTTTCCTACGATTTTTTTGACCAAGTTACAGGATAATGAAGTTAACCTTACAGTTTTCTGAAAAATTCCGTTTACCGCCGGCATTAGCGTTACCCAATGATTTTGCTGGATTTGCGGTAAACGGAATTTTTCAGAAAACTGTAAGGTTAACTTCATTATCCTGTAACTTGGTCAAAAAAATCGTAGGAAAATTAAAAGAGCGTTGGTAGTTAAGATGTCCTACTTTTACTTGTGTTACATCTTTCAAGAAATATTTCTTTATCGATTTGCAAATTAAAAAATCGTACGTAATTTTAAGAAACAAAACAATGTGTTTTTTTAAAGCATAGAATAAAGAAGATAAACGTTTTAAACATCCAATAGCGCGTTAACATTGAAGCTTCAAGCTTTAAAATGCGTGTTTAATTTTTTGAGAGATTTTTTCTTCATTAACTGCAGTTGAGCATTGATTTTTTTAGTTTTTTGAGATTTTGGCAATTTCAAGTGCGATGGACACATGGAACAAAATTTTTTTAGCTGATAAACGTTATTGTTTGTTATTTAGGTATAATCGGACTACAAAACTCTGTTGTAGCGATTTTGATTGGACCTTTATTCGCGACAATATACTGACTTAAAAAAAAACGAAAAATATGTTATTTTTTACATGTTTCTTAAACTTGATTTGCTGATAGAAAGCGCAAGGCTGAGAAAAAAACAATAACAGCGTTCAAAAGGGCTAACTTTCAGCTTTCCAACGCTTTTTTGCAGAATGCTGTACGTTGATTTTTTCACGAGTTATAAGCGGTCAAAGTCAAAGTGACCACTTTTTATTCAAACCTCGATAACTCAGCCAAAAGAAATCGCACAAAGCTCCACCCTCCTCTTAAATTAAAGGGGAAAGAACCCACTATATGATGCAAATAATAGAAATTCTCCACGATTTTTTGCACGCCAGATGTAGCTTAGCAAAGTTGCATTAAAAATTTCTATTTTGACGGATCAAGCTTTATCATTATGCCGTTTTGTAACAAAAAGAGGTAATTGAAATCGTCAAAAAGCACTTGAAAGAAGAAGTTTCAAGCTTTAAAATGCTTTTTTAATTTTGTGTCTACGATGATTTTTCGCCGAGTTTCAGCGGTTTGAAAATAGCCCAAATTTTGAGCATATCAAAAGTGTTCCCTATTTAATTTTGAGTAGTGTACAGGGTGGCCCATTTTAAAAGATGCAGGCAAATATCTCGAAAAATATGAAACATACGGAAAAACATTTGTAACAAAAGTTGTTTGGCTCGAAGGGGGACATAA
Organism: Leptothorax acervorum; assembly: GCA_035220615.1. Lineage (NCBI taxonomy): Eukaryota > Metazoa > Arthropoda > Insecta > Hymenoptera > Formicidae > Leptothorax > Leptothorax acervorum. The sequence continues at coordinate 65,961 of JASTWQ010000530.1, read as the reverse complement.
GATGGTGCCATTGATGTGACCTTGGATAGTCATTTAAAGGTCACAAGAAGGTCACTTTCACTTTCTTAAATGAGAACCCCCATTTTTCATTGCATATTCTTGTAGCTTATGTCGAGAGCTTTCCAAAACACTATAATAAAGTATTTTTTTATCAAGTACTTTTTGAGTTATGAGGCTTGAAAAGTACAGTACCGCCGGCATTAGCATTACCCAAAATGTACCACGTGGAGGTTGCACGGTTGGATTTACACCTCTGTTGTGTGCGTGTGTGTGTGCGTGCGTGTGTGTGTGTGTGTGTGTGTGTGTGTGTGTGTGTGTGTGTCACACAGAGATTAGGACCCCGCGGTTCGTCACTTCCACGGTATTTACTGACTCCAAACCCTCTCTGTCGTGTGTGTATGTGTGTGTGTGTGTGTGTGTGTGTGTGTGTGTGTGTGTGTGTGTGTGTGTGTGTGTCACACAGAGATTAGGACCCCGCGGTTCGTCACTTCCACGGTATTTACTGACTCCAAACCCTCTCTGTCGTAATACGAGCGCATAATGAGCGCATAATGAGCGCATAACTATTGCCTGCCGAAGCATTCCGAGAAATGTACTTTTATCGACAGTTGACAGTTTCGAACGTCGAGTTCAATTATGCATAGATAATAATGGACAGATATTTGAACACTTATTAAGATCATAAGCCATACAGAAACTGATTCTGACTAGATAATTTAGACTTAATTGGCTGGATCAGTCTCCGTTTTGTCTTAATCGGCTGTCATTGCCTTACATGAACTTTTGTATTTGACACACACACACACACACACACACACACACACACACACACACACACACACACACACACACACACACACACACATACACACACGACAGAGAGGGTTTGGAGTCAGTAAATACCGTGGAAGTGACGAACCGCGGGGTCCTAATCTCTGTGTGACACACACACACACACACACACACACACACACACACACACGCACGCACACACACACGCACACAACAGAGGTGTAAATCCAACCGTGCAACCTCCACGTGGTACATTTTGGGTAATGCTAATGCCGGCGGTACTGTACTTTTCAAGCCTCATAACTCAAAAAGTACTTGATAAAAAAATACTTTATTATAGTGTTTTGGAAAGCTCTCGACATAAGCTACAAGAATATGCAATGAAAAATGGGGGTTCTCATTTAAGAAAGTGAAAGTGACCTTTATGTGACCTTTAAATGACTATCCAAGGTCACATCAATGGCACCATCTTATGTCCCCCTTCGAGCCAAACAACTTTTGTTACAAATGTTTTTCCGTATGTTTCATATTTTTCGAGATATTTGCCTGCATCTTTTAAAATGGGCCACCCTGTATAATAGCGGTATGTGCAGGACTTACCATATTTAATATTTTAATATAATAATAACGATGCACAGTAATATTAGACCTAACTAGACTGACACAACCAAAACCCACAATTGCAGTTTCTGTGTTAATATAATTAACGCTCGAAGTTCAGGGGTATAAGAAAGACTAAAACTGCTCTTGCGTGATATAATTAATTTAATTATTTCTCTGTAATTTTAGTAGGTATAATATATAACTGATTATTGTATTTAATAAATGTTAGGCTCTAATATAATATAATTGAGATTCGCATAACACGACGTTGGTGCTTCGACTGGAACATTGCTATTCCTTTTACGATCTCTTCCCGCTAACATAATTTGCTTCTTTGTCATGATCTTCGATATCGCGGTGGTTATCCACAATACCAGTGTGGATTTTTGTAGCTGTTCAAGACAATATTCGACGCACCGCGCTTACTGCCAGAATTTTACAATCGATACTTACGTAGATGATAGTCAAAGTACTGCGTCGCAACGTGCGCCAAAAAAATTTTTTTGACGGGGAAAATCTCTAATCTTTTCTTCCTTTTTATCTCTTCTTTTAATAGTAAGATTGCTCGTCAGTTTGTCCAAAAGCAAACAGGAACACTCACGTAACAATTTCAAAAAATCAACAAGTTTAAACGACAACATGCATGTCCGGCGCAGTATTGGAATGTATAATTTAAGAACATGAGTGTAATTTTATCTTAATAGCTTATTTTTATTTTAGGAGAAGATCGCATAGGTTTCGAAGTATTCCAAATATAGCCCAGTCAATAGAGACAGAAAAAGTCGCTGAAATTGCATTAATTCCGGAACGCAATTTTTTTTGGGTCTGTTTTGGAGGGTCATGGGTAGTCTAGAATCGGATTTTTGAAATTCTAACCCTGTTGCGTTAGCCGCCATTTTGATTAGAATGGTGATTTTGTTTTGATTAAATCTCTCGCTTATTTTCAACTTTAGAGTGAAAATGGTAATAATCAAACTTGTAGAAAATTTAATTCTCTACAATTTTTGTCCTTATCATTTTTCACCTAGGATCGATATTTTGGGTCTTAGACTCATAAGTGGGAAGTAAATATTTTTATTGCATTATCTCGTTTATTTTTAACTTTAGCGCATAAACTATAATAAACAAAGTTGTAGGGAATAAAATTCTATATAAATTTTGTCCTTATCCTCTTTCCCTTAGGGTTGATATTTTCGAACTTAAACGCAAAAGTAGGGGGAAATTTTAGTTTTTCTTTGCAATATCTCGATTATTTTAAACTTTAGCGTGTATAAATCGAACCTTACAAGTAAAAAATGTTTTTTATTAATTCAAGTAAATTCCAAAAATCGTAAATCAAAGCGGGTGTAATTAGCATCGATTTGGAGTATAAAATTTGTAAGTTTAAAATGTAGTCTAGTGGCAAGGCTTTCAGCTCACAATCTCGACTTGTAAGGTTTGGTTTATACGCCAGTTTAAAATAATCGAGATATTTGCGTTTAAGTTCGAAAATATTAACCCTAGGGGAAAAAAGATAAGGACCAAATTTGTACAGAATTTTATTCCCTACAACTTTGTTTATTATAGTTTATGCGCTGAAGTTGAAAATAAACGAAATAATGCAATAAAAAGAATTTCACCCCCCACTTTAAAGTCTAATATCCAAAATATCGATCCTAGGTGAAAAATGATAAGAACTAAAACTGGAGAGAATTAAATTTTTTACAAGTTTGATTATTACCACTTTTACTCTAATGTTGAAAATAAGCGAGATATTAAACGAAATCACCCTTCTAATCAAAATGGCGGCTAACGCAACAGGGTTAGAATCCCGGAAATCCGATTTTAGACTACCCATGACCCTCCGAAACAGACCAAAAAAAAATCGCGTCCCGGAATTAATGCAATTTCCAATATCTCTATTGACTGGGCTAATATGTCAGTACGGCATTGTATAAATACTCAAAATGTTCCTAAATATTAAATAAAATTATATGTTTTTGAAGTTTCTTATAATGTATTCTTTTATCATAGGAGTCATGACTAAGTATTTATAAGATGCGGCCATACGTTTGTCTACACGAATTTGCACTTGTGTGCCTGCTCGCATTTGTGTGATGAATATTCGTGAATGTTTTGCGTTTGTCAGATTATGGGACTATCTAGGTATATACAGGGTGCTCCAGGTCAAGTTCATACAACTTCAGGGTTTTATAAGAAATTGAATTTGGAACAAAAAATTCTTATAAACATAGGTCCGGAAACGCTTCATTAAAAAGTTATAGCTAATAAACTTCGAAAAATCAAGTTTTATGATAATTTTTAAAAATAACTTTAAAACTCTTTAATTATTTGAAAAAAGTAACGAGATTAAATCTGACGAGTAATATAACAAAATAAATTACACCAATTTTATTTAATTTTAATAATGCATTCAAAAGAAAATAAGTTTAAAACCACGAAAAAGCAGAAACTTGAAAAAACCACCTTTTGATGATCTTTTTGTAAACACTACGCATCCGTAGCCTTCGCTTTAGTGCAGTGTAACGATTAGCTAATTATTTTTTAAAAATTGCCAAAAATGTAATTTTTTAAACTTTTATTAGCTATAACTTTTTAACAAAGCATTTTCGGATCTATGTTTATAAGAACTTTTTTGTTTTGAACCTGACCCAATTTGACCTGGAACACCCTGTATATGTGCGCATAAGTTATTTGCTTAGGAGGCTAATTAAGCAAATTCAATTCATAGCAATTTCAACGAGGACTAGACTTATTGTTAGTAATTTAGTCGCCACTCAAGTATCACACGCAAGTAAATGTTTATAAATGTTTATCAAGACCACGGTCGTATACACAGGTCTGGCAACTCCGGTGGTGGGGGGTGGCTCGCTTATTGAAGCAAGTCGCTGTACTAGATCGCAACGACAGCGGCGGCCAGACAGTGAATTACAAAACGCGCCAAATTTAAGTACGGTTATAACGAGACAAATAGAAAACGCGATGCTGACTGGCGGGCAATAAATTCGTTGTACATGCAGGCGAGGACGATAAATATGACCGAGTCTTATTATACCGTGATTTTAAATAACGTTTGGTCGAGTGTCTTTAGCTACGGCATGAGACATTTTGATGATATTGGTGTTCGATTCCGGATGAATCATATATACGTATATGAAATAAAAATGGAAATAAAGGACACGTACAAATAAGCTAGTTTTCGTATATTAAAGAAAACTTGATGATAAAACTTACGTTTGCAATAACCTTTCCATTTGCATCATGTTTGATGTAGTTTCTGATAATATAATGTGCTTCAAAATGCTTAGAGAATTTCTCTTTCTGGCTTTTGTAGCCCGATTTACATTTCGGCACTGCGCAGATAACCATTTTGAACAACTTTAGTCGCACTAATTGTTATTGAAAAACCTCAATAACCGTTGGATATACGACGTAAAATTATCAGCTTAGTGGCTGTCACTGTACTCACAGAACATATCTGTACTAGATGTCAACATAAATGGCGGCTGTAGTCGCTGTACTAGATAGTAGCGACACGTGGTGGCGATATCATACATTAAAAATCTCGCTTCAATAAGCGAGCCACCCCCACCACTTAAAATTCGCCCGAGTTGCCAGACCTGTGTATACGACCGTGATCAAGACGCGAGTTTAACGCTATTGAAATGCAATAACCAAAACACATTCCCCTATTATAAAGTTGATTGAATCGAAACCTATACACGGGAAAAAAAGCCTAGAACTTTAACAAAAAAATTTGCTACTATTGCTAAATTATAGCTATCGCTGCAAAAAATATAGCTCTTGCTGCAAAAAATGTTAGTTATCCCTATTTTACGACTATTTTTTTTTCCGTGTACAGGGTGATTGGAGAGGAGTTACCGCCACTTACGGAGCTCATTTCTGATGACATTTTAAGCAAAAGATTTTATATATAGCCGGGTGAATATTTAGAAAGTTATACTAATATTTTAAGGTTGTTTGTAAAAGCTGATCTCTTTCTTTAGTTTGAGGAGTAACAGAAAATTAGAAATAAAAAATAAACTTTATAGAAATAATCCTTTCTTTAATTGGCTAGTATTCTAAACTACAAAATTACATTATTCTTACTCACATATCAGAACAATTAATTACAAATCATACCAACTTTATCGATTTGATTCTTTACAGTTCAATTTTGCATCAATATAACAGTCCTAAAAAGTTCATTCTTTATTTCTATAATTTTCTTTACTCTTTAAACTAAAGAAAATAGTATATTGTGCACTTAGGGGAGAAAGCTACGTTTTTCAGACAAGTGTGAAGTTTGCCGTCCGAGTCGAAGGTGAGGGCGGCGCAATCACACGAGTCTGAAAAAAAGCTTTCTCCCCGTGGTACACACGATATTTTTTACAATACCTTTACGGAAATGTTTGAATTTCAATGCCTGTAGAGCGAAGCGACAGTGGTAAATTTCAAGCTAGGGCTTACTTTCCCTCGCTAGGGAGGAAATGATACTTGAAAAATTGCCACTTTTGCCCCGCTCCACAGGCATGGAAAGTCGGACTTTCCGTGGAAGTGTTGTGAAAAGGTCTTTTACAAACAACCTTTAAATTAGTGTAACTCTGTAAATATTTAGAATAGGACCCGGGTTTATAAATATAACATTTTTTGCTCAAAATGTCTTCAGAACTGACAAGTGAGCTCCGCAAGTGGCTGTAACTCCCAATCACCCTGTATATTTGACACAAAGAAAAATACGGAACATAATCATATTCTAATATTGCCAACGTAATATTGTTTAAACAAGTTTGCCAATAACAATAATAAGATAAAGTAAAATTGAAATACATTTTATGTGTATGTATGAGATACAATGGACATCTTTCAATACTTATGCAGAGATCAAGAACATAAAATTGACATAAAGTTATACAACACCTTAAATCACATAAATTAATTGACTACTTTCTTTTATAGCATTGAAACTTATTTAAGAATTCTAAAAACGTACAAGTACCTATACAGGTTCCGAGATATTTGATTTGACCTATTCACCCTCTGGACCGATTCGCCCTGGTCTCCCCTACTCGAAATCCTTCTATAAATCTAAACGTGTATGTAGAAATCTGACCTTTATATGTGCGCGTAATAAAATCTAGTTAAGAGAGGATACTCGCTGAAAAATAAAATAAACAGTTTTTAGAATTTCTTTCACATAAACAAAAAAATCCAGAAACTTGTTGTTTGTAATATTTACTAAAATGGAAGGGCTCTGATTAGAACAAACTTAATCATAGCAACTATCAAGGATAAACATTTTGGAACGTTACATTGCACCTTACATTTTAATAAATACTAGTTATTTTTATAAAAAAACGCTATAGAAATTATAATAAAATAGCAAACAAATACTTATGCAAAATAAATTTTAAGGTTTTTTTGTTTATGAGAAAAAACCTAAAAATTACCTATTTTTAGAGAATATCCTCTTCATAGAGTAAAGACATAATTCTACATTTAAAAAATCGAATTTTTGATATATACACAAAAACTGTATTCTTCTTTTACTTAATTTTTTAGACGTAAAATTGCTTAAGTTAACTGTACAATGATGTCAGATACAGTTAGGAGGATATTCTAATATGATTTTTGTAACAGATACGAACTGAAATCTTTTTTACTTAGGTAAAAAGATAAAGATACTTTTTAATTTGTCATAAAATATACATAGGTATGTATTATGTATAGAGACCAACTTTCTCATATAAAAATCCTTTCTACAAAATATTACGTTTATTTATTTATTTTTTCTTTCATAAAAAGTATCAATATCTTTTAAAAATAGTCTCTCTCCCTTGCTTGTAAGTTTAATTTAAAACCTCGAAAAAATCGAAGTAATATATTTGTACCTCGAAAAAATCGAAGTAATATCTTTACCTCGAAAAAATCGAAGTAATATATTTGTACCTCGAAAAAATCGAAGTAATATCTTTACCTTGAAAAAATCGAAGTAGTTATCTTTGTACCTCGAAAAAATCCAAGTAATACCTTTATCTTAAAAAAATCGAAGTAATATATTTATTACAAAAAAAAAGAAATGATATCTTTAAATTATGCGCCAATTAAATATATATTATATCGACAAATAACTATTGTTCTTTTAAAAAATGTATTCCCATTAAAGTAAGAAAATTAATATAAAATGTGAAAAATTTTAGTGAAAAAAACTTGGCGCTGCAAAATTTTAAAATATTTGAAATCAATAAATAACTAATTTAAAATATTAAATTAATAATTACAATGTGAATGTAGAGACTTTCACACATTAATTTAAAGTACTTTTTCTATTTATAGAAATTGTTTTATTAATATATATTATTATGTTTAGCAGCGCCAAGTTTTTTTCACTAAAATTTTTCACATTTTATATTAATTTTCTTACTTTAATGGGAATACATTTTTTAAAAGAACAATAGTTATTTGTCGATATAATATATATTTAATTGGCGCATAATTTAAAGATATCATTTCTTTTTTTTTGTAATAAATATATTACTTCGATTTTTTTAAGATAAAGGTATTACTTGGATTTTTTCGAGGTACAAAGATAACTACTTCGATTTTTTCAAGGTAAAGATATTACTTCGATTTTTTCGAGGTACAAATATATTACTTCGATTTTTTCGAGGTAAAGATATTACTTCGATTTTTTCGAGGTACAAATATATTACTTCGATTTTTTCGAGGTGCACCACGCGTGCTTGGCGTCTTTTTTTTTGTACCTTTTTGTAAAAGGTAATTTTGTACGGATATCATGCCTTTTTGTAATATTACGCATCTTATATGAACAGTATATCTTATTTTTCAAAGTATTACGTATACCACCCGTTACTTAAGTTTTTTCGAGGTACAAAGATAACTACGTGTACCACTTGTTACTTAGGTTTTTTCGAGGTACAAATATATTACTTCAATTTTTTCAAGGTGCTGATACATAAGAATTCTATATAATGAATATTTGCAGAATATGTATTTATAATATACATAAGAATTCTATATAATGAATATTTGCAGAATATGTATTTATAAACTATGTGATATGAACTAACATGGGTCAAATCCTACCCATATCATCTGTTGAATATCTAACAGATTTCGCCTAAATAAATACTGCAAAGTACTTTAGATATCAGGAGGTATTTTACATATTTTGCGATATATTTTGTTTACTTTTAAATATTTTCTAACTTGTCGCGAAAATAAAAAGTGCCTAGTCGAAAAAATTAGTTGAATAAACTACAAAATGCTTCTATCCGGATCTGGCCCACCTTGTGAAAGATATGACAGGCATGAACCTTGTTAGACGAAGGTTAAGAACATACATTGTAAGTTTAAAATCTTTCTAAAGAGAGATATCTTTATAAAATCTTTAGAAAAATTCTAAACTTGCAATGTATGATTTAGAAATTATATAACAGTCTTTCTTCTTTTTGCTATAAATTGTATCAAGTATATAGATTATAAAATATTTTGTTTCTGTGATACACATTTGTAGTCTGAGAAAGAATATGTGTTTGCGTTGTATATATATTGTTTAAAAAAATTAATATATATGTAAATAAAATATAATGTATGGAAGGAATGTAAAGTTAAAATATTTTCCTTAGGATTACTGCAAAATGTGTTATTTATTCATTTTTTTAGATTACGGAACATTATTCATGTAAATGCCTAGATGAAAGAGAAAAACCAATGTAGAAATTAAATAACACGGTACATCGATTTCTTTGATATTTATTCCAGATAATTAGTCTTAAAGTTTAAAATGACGCTTATAAACAACAGGGTATATCGACAAACTCATACGCAAATGCACTTAGAGGTTTCTAAAATGTGTACACGAAATCGACTTATTTGCTTCTCTTCTTTTTTTTTAGAGGTAACATATTGCGTTATAACTGAAACACTTTTGAAAATAAAGTTTGAAGTAGATCTGGCCGTTAGAAATCATTTTTGTCGTATTAAAAAAAACCTGCATAACGTCAGATTCATCAAGGATAAAGAATATCATAGTGACCGGGACGATATAGTAAGTGCACAGCTGGTATAGAACCTTCGGGAAAATCATGGGCAGTCACTTCAGTTCCTGCACCTCTGTCCATGTAACGAACTCTAACACCAGTTCCTAGGGCACTACTCATTGCTATAATATGAATATGGTCAGATTCCTTATACATTGGTTCGACTTCCTGGAAAAAGAGTAGATACATTAGAGCAAATATCAATAACAGATAGAACAAAAGATCAATAAGATTAATGTCATGTACGAACCTGATGGCAGAATTCCGAGATAGTGCGTTCCCCCTCGATAAAATGTTGGTAGAAGTCTGCGTCACGCTGCAACTGACCAGATGTGATTAATCTAAGATACACAACAACGTAATCGGAATAACCTTGTTCATTGAACAATTTGTGTAATTCCATGTGACTGGACTCTGTATCACCACCTACTTTGTCAATGACTTCCATAAACTGTAACAAAAGTTCATCAAAATCAATTCATATTTTCTCTCAAATTCTACACGGCAAAGTCGTATTATATGATACATACACATATGAGTATTTATATTAAATATACAATACTTTTTGAAAATCTGTATACTATATGTACACCATGTATACTTTTTCAAAATATAAATTCTTATAATTTGTGTCATATTGATATATTAATATATGTGCAAGTAAGATTAATTCAAGGATGAAAATAAAAATCTCACCGTGTCGTGAAAGTCTTCGACTGTAAATTGGGGAAAACCTAGAGCTACAAGGCTATCCTTGCTTTTTAAAGCTAGATCACGAAACTTATCGTACTCCTCCTTGTTCCCAATTAATTTCTCCAAATAAGCATAACTAAATGCTCTGAAGAAACAATTGCCATCGGGTCTAGTTCTTCTAATGTAAGAATACTTTTGAGCCAAGACCTTCGCCTTCGAAAGATACACATCATCTTCTGCATATTCTTGTTCTAAGCTCTTCAGCGGTTCCTTTTCGCCAACTAATGCTATAGATCCCGAAATCTGAAATACAGAAGATAATTATATATCTGAAAGTGGAAATCTCATGGAAGTTTTAGTCTTTACTTAACAAAAACACTCGACAATTGTCAAGATAGTATTCAGAGTAAAATTTATACTATTGAGAGCAGTATAATCATTCAAATGTAGTTACACGCTTTTTATATGTTTTATCGAATAATAAATTGTAAATAATAACATGATATAAGAATATATATGATTTAAGAATATATCACATTAGATTTAGATAGAGGTTTCAAAGTTATATGAAAATTTCCATTAGTTGCTATTTTACAAATATGTATATATATTTTTGTGTATATATATATACATATATTAATATATGTATGTATGTGTATACATTATATATTAACAAAATGTTTGACTGACCAAGAAGTCTTTCCTGTACGGCATGTGGCTTGATAATGCAACAGGTGCAGTTTTGTAGAGTTGCAGTGTTTCTTAAACCTTTATTTTTACTTTTTGAGTCAAGAAAGAAGTATTTCAATTCCTGAAAATATCCAATCAGATATTAGATCAAGATATATGTTCTTAGATTAACTATTGTACATTAGAATTTGTACCTGCATTGCTGTTTCTGTATCTTTAGATCCATATACAGCATTATGTATCTCGTCTTTTCCATAGCAAGCTCTTAATGAAGATGCTGCTGTTGAACGAGCATGCTTACTATCTTCTGGGCCTGCCAGTTCTTGCCATCTCATTGTACCATTTCCTCCTAATAATTCTAAAGCAACGACAGGGCCAGATATAAGATAATTTATAATACACCTAGAAATAAACTTTCATAGCTACAATATCTAAAATTTACTAAAAATTAATAAACGGTTTACTTTTAGGATACGGTTAATAACTCAAAATTTAACTTACGTCTTTTCCATTTCGTCTTTTACAAGACAACATTCTGTAATATCGTTTGGAATTAATCTTATCATTTTTATATTTATGATATAAAAATCGTAATTTATAATGGCTTTTAATATGTCACTTATTTTGTCAATAACATCTGGTTTCAAATATAAATACTAAAGAAATCATATATATAAAATAAATTATTTGTCTACTTACTTTTGTAGTTGCGTTTCTAATTTAGTTTTGGTACAGGCATCTGCGTAACCCGTAATTTTGATGCATCTCGAAAATATTGTTATTACAGTACCGACATAAAAATCTTCAGCCATAATGCCTTCACATGTTGTGCTTCTTAGGAAAGTTTTTTGTTTTTAAGTCAAACTGAAATATATATAGTTTTATTATATATGTATATGCATATGAAAAACATTTCATTATCTTAATACGTTAATGCATCTTAATCTTAATACTTTAATACTTGAATAATGAGATAAATCAATTGACGCGTATAAAAAACACATAATTGCTTTTTTTGAATAATTAATAATCAACATGAAAGCAGAGCGAGTACTGTATTTATAAGCCCAAAGGATTGTGCGAATCAATCCTCCCTGCGGTGTCAATATAATGTGACATGACACGTTAACCTCACTCACTTCGACGCGTGTGATAACGATGACTCGATCGATCTCTCTCGCGAACGCGATTTATTTAGAGGATATAAATAACTTCACTTTAACTCGTAAGAGACGAGATTAAGCGAGCGAGCAAGCGAGCGAGAGAGAGCGTGAGTTTATTATCACGCACGATATAGTTTACTTACGATATATTGCACGTTATCACTGCACGAGCCCCGACTAAACGCACACGTAAACATCGTAAGCATCATATAACCTCGACGCGGACGGAATATTTCTCGACGACGCGGACGTCTGAAGCGGCCAATTATGTGTACGAGTTTGACTCGCGAGTCCGGCTCGGCGAGCTTGATTCGCGAGTAAAACTCGTACATGTAATGAGACCTGAACGTTTTTCACTACACACACACTCCCGAATAGTCTCGAAATTTAGCTCGTCGGACGCCGAACCCGGCCCGTGACATCCCACCCACGAACGAGTAGAAACCGAGCCGAACCGGACTCGCGACGTGTATCGGCCACTTTACGGTTATGTTTACTCCTGTCACCTCACATATGATCGATCGATCGAACTAACGCATCTCTACGCGTAGAGACTAGAGCGCCGCATAACGGCAAGGGTATGAACGCCACAAGAAAATCAAACCCCCCAGCAGCGCCGCCGCGCCGTGGCGAGAATGTGATGAAAGTCACGATCTGGGACGACGATGACGTATCTTAATTGAAAATTTCACACTTTATCCTATGCATCGTAATATCTCCGCTCGTAGGGCACGTAGCGGAAAAATAAAAACACTTTTCTTATATAAACTTAGTCCAAGCTTTACGATAAGCCTAGTTAGAACTTGATCCGTTCACTGGTTATCGAGATCTAAAAATCTCGGGTACTCGCAACTCGTCGCGTCGCGTATATAGAGCCACGGCTGTCTCGCTCCGCGCGTACTTGGCGCGAGACACTACCGTGTCTCTTGATACTTAAATTCTTTTATAATATCATTGTGACATTCTAACATCATTGTGAATATACATAAAACATGGAGAAATCAACAATGTAAAGATGTTAATATAAATATACATTTATATTTATATTATATTAACATCTTTACATTACCTATTATAATTTCTTTTTTTTTGTACTTTTTATGAATCGAATAAATTGATTGATTTTAGAAAATGTAATTTGTAAACGCTTACAAATGCGTAATAAGATACATCATAAAATTTGTTTTTTTATGCTGTATTATATTTTACCAAATGGTATGTAATTCTTTACATATCAAAAAATATTGTGTTACTATTGTACTATGCTAATAGTACACGTAATACAATATTTTGTTAATACGGTACTATGCTAATATTATACTAAAATGGAAATAGAAAATGTTATACTAAAAATTTGAATATAAATGCGTACGTGTATTTTAAGGCAAAATTAATGATACTTTCTGTTTTCCCCGCGGGAAGACATAATTAAATTTTTTCACTTACTTAAATTTTTTTTTACGTTTTCAAATATTTTTGAATTTAAACATAAGCTTTTTTTATACCATATACCAAAACCTGAGAACTGAACATTTGTAACAAAATATTATTTGTTATATGTAGAATGACTATTGTTTTTCTATATTGTAATCAGTGTAGCAGGAATCCGACTTGTTTTTACTAAATGCACATATGTATATAATCTATGTTTAAACTTATACATTGTATATTTATCAATGTAACAGCACCAATGAAAAGTATCAAATGACCACAGTAGCACCAAAGTGCTTAAAAAATAGTAATAAATTCTGGGAATATTCACTTAATCACTTCATATTTTATCATATATGATAATCAATGATTTCATCATACATATTGCCCAGAAATTTATAATTTATAATATTTACAAACTTTATAATATTTATAAACTTTATTGTAGTTTCTCATAAACAAGATTTTCAAAAAAAACTATAGTCTACAAATAATTCTTTTACAAAATAATCTTAAAGTACTTTTCACTAACACTGTAAAATAATATACTATGTTCATGAAATTTGTTAAAAATCTTAACATAAAAAATAATTATGATATTACATACATTTATATTAAAATTATAACTTTTAACAATTTTCATGCAAATGTACTGTGTGCAATTTTGGGAGTTTAAATTTAAACAAAACGGATTGCAAATATATCTAAAATACATCTTTCTAAAGGAATTCTATTACATAATTCGTATTAATGTTCCTTTTTCTAGTACTTTCCTTACGAAATTAATAATTGTCTTTTGTTGCCAGAGATACAAAAATGGCAAGTAACAAATATCCAGATTCTATTCAAGTTTTGATAAAAAATACAAATAAGTATACATGAAAAAAATAAAACAATATAAACGATGGAATGGAATGAAGATCGATGTTTTACAAGAAGCTTGCTCTCTTGGACTTTTCTTACAAGTTATTATTATCACAGGTGCAAATTTTTTTACTCACTGTGTTTACTTCATAAACGCTTCTGATGGTACCTGTCCACGTTTGTGGAACTCTTGAAAGATAGAGAGTGCATTGTCGTAATTCCATTGTGTTTCTTGTAAGCACTTCAAGCTCCATTCCAGATTCATATTTGTCTGCTGCTTAACGTCACAGTCATCTGCTGCTTTATATCATTACTAACAATAAATTCCGTAGCCATAGGCCTCGCTACTCCTGTGGTTTCCAGCGCCGACGTTGTCGGCTGGGGTTGCTGATTATTTAGCTGATTTAATTGTTGGTGCAGTTGCTTCAATTGCGCCTCACGCGGCTGACTGATATGCAACTGCTCATTTTGAATACAGTATCCCTCAGCTTCCAGAACAATTATGAATGTCCGGTTAAAGTAGCGGATGGGCTCATTCTTGTTGTCAAGTTCTTGGAAGTAGCCCGTTATCGTGATGACCATCATCGCTTGCTGTAGATAAATAAAAAATAAAATTAAAAAAACAATTAAATGTGAGTTTGTCTTTATCTCTTATGTGAGTAATATGTAATACAGCACAGCGTATGACCACTCGTAGTAAAATACAAATAACTATCGTACTTACCGTAACAAGAGAGATGTCCATGGTAAAAGTATTTAAGAAATGCTGCGTTTTCGGCATTTCCGATAAAGTCAAAACTATTCCTAATCTACCTTGTTTCAACAATTTTAACAACTTCTGTCTTCTCTTTGTGTCATTTATTCCGTATAAATTCCGGTTTTCCATCAGATATCCGTTTAACCTGTGACAAAAAGAATTTTAGTTCAATAATTGGTTGTACGCAATATTAAGAATGTCAAGAATATATTGGTGACACAAGAATACTTAATGTAGGCATTTATGTTATGGGCCGTAAGGCCAATTAGGTATTGATAAGAGAACGGGGAAATTAACTCCTATTAGGAGCTGTCGTGAGGTAGCAGCCTAAGTGTTAGGCGTGTGAACGAAGGATCCCGAGCCCGAATCCAGTCGGCTCCGTTAATTTTTCCCGTCTCTTACAATTTACATTAAAGGAAAATAAAATAGTTTAACATTGCACAAACACTTACTCGTTCTTATAGGAAGTGGTTATCGTCATGCTAAAGCGTGCATGTTGGTCGTATGCATCAAGTAAAGGTTGACGATTCTCACTATCAAATATCGTAAAATATTTTTACAAAAATTGACTAGCTATCTCCTGTATTCTGGCATCAGCAACAAACATTCTTTGCGATGAAGGTATTTCGGCAGCTTCGTCAACTACATCAAACCCAATCGGTCGCGGTAATTCTATATCATCCTGTCGGACAGAGTAATAAGAACTTATGTTACACTTACACGAAAGAAAGACAAATTTTGAATATGTAGCAATATACATAATACTCACCAAACGCAACAATTTTGGAAACCGCCCCTGAACATCCCTATAATTAAAAAAGAAGAGACTACATGGTCCAATAACAAATAACAAAAACATAAACTTTATGATTAAATAATACAAGAAAAGCAAATGCAAATTAACTAAAATATTTGAAAATTAATCGCGCGTAAAAAGGGATGTAACGATGGCGCCAGTGTACCAAGTAGCATGTGTACGCCATCGGGTGCACCCATGTAACCACGCCACTTATAATAAACGTGCATATTATTATTACCTCTAACCGTCGTGTATTCACTAATACCTTACACAGTCCAGTCGCAATCATTTTTCGCTGTTTCCATTGCTGTTAAGCTTTGTGCGCAATAGAAACCACTTCCAAGATGAACCTAACAAAATAAAACAGTTTATTGCAAAATGTTTTATTAAAAAGACTGCAACAAAAGAAAAGTAAACTACCTTCCCACACAACACGCATGTCTTAATGATGTTGTAACGACGTCTTAAAAGAGACGTCTCTATGACTTTGTTAGATATACGTTTATATGACGTCTGAGAAAAAACGTCTTTTAGACTTTTTTAGAAATACGTCTGTATGACGTCTTATAAAAAATGGCTTTAAGACTTTGCTAGAACGGCGTATTTTTGATCGCATCATCCGACCGATAGATGGCTTTTGATGAGATCCGTTTCTCGTAAGAAAAATACGATGAGCGATGTTATATAAGTACGGCACAATTTGTATCAGTTAAGTTATATCGTGGAGTCTATATTCTCTTATAATAAAGTGGCATATAGGTACATACATATACTTTTGGTCGTATTTTTCTTAATTATAGCCAGACAACACGCAGGTCTACAAAAAAGTTTAAAGAACGTCTTAAATGTCTATAAGAGAAGTCTAAAAAACGTCTTAAAATAATGTCTAATCTACGTCCTAATGCATTGTATTAAAGACGTCGTAAATAGTAACATAAGACGTCCCAAAGACGTTTAAACTACGTCTTTCTGAAATCTTTTTAAGACGTCTAAGAATTTTTATGACGTCTTTTAGACGTCTTTATGACGTCAAAATGTTATCTGGGTTATTATCTATTTCTGAAGACATACTGCTAGTACAGTGTATATCTCCTGTGTTGCAACATACTTTTTCTACAAAAATTTAGTCTGTTATACATATATATGTATATATAACATATTTACCGACAACGGGAAAAGGGCAAGCACGAGCACGAGTATCAAAATTTCCCGAGTGCTCACTCCCACACTACTTGCGAATGCTTTCATTCGCAAGTATTCGCGATGTGTGTGAGACCGGCTTTATAAATGACGAAAGATATTAAAACGTACCTGCTAAATTAGTGATTCGGGGAAAGGTATAACATTGTGATCCATCAGATGCCCATACAAGAGCCAGCGTGTTAGATACTTGTGTGTGTGTATGTGTCATACGATTCGTATTGACAGTAATACGCATGCGCAAATAACGAAGTGAGAGGTCACGCGGCTACGGCGCGTTTTCGTAGCATTTCAAATTACAATATTTCATATATATACCCAGATAACATTATGACGTCATAAAGACGTCTAAAAGACGTTATAAAAATCCCTAGACGTCTTAAAAAGATTTCAGAAAAACGTAGTTTATACGTTTTTCTGACGTCTTATGTCACTATTTACGACGTCTTTGATACAACGCATTAAGACGTAGATTAGACGTTTTTTTATGACGTAGTTTAAACGTTATTTTAAGACGTCGTTTGAACGTTATTTTAAGACATCGTTTGGACATTATTTTAAGACGTCGTTTGGACGTTATTTTAAGACGTACTAAAATCGTCTTATTTAATAAATTTTTGACACGTTCTTAATATATAAAATAAATGGTTACACAAACATTTTAGTACCTTTTTTCATTTTTCAATACATGAACATTAATTTTTTATTTTGATTATGCATATCTAAGCAATGTATACATTTGTAGCCGTAATATAATAATTACAATATAACAATATATATTTTAACTGTTAATTCAGTATTGACTTGAGTTTATCGTAAATATAAAAAAAAATATAGATAATTTACTTATACTTTCTTCGAGTTATATTTCATTCGGTCGGTAGCATGCCGTAGCCACTCCTGAATTACTTTTCCTACATCTTGCAAGGTGCAACCTTTGCTATCCGCAACGTATTCTGCAACAGTTAGTAATATTATTAATTAATTAATAACGTGTTATTTAGAAGCGAAAAAAATACATGTGCAAGAAAATCTTACAATATTTGTTGCAATGTAAATACACATCCATAAAATAACATTAGCAATCTATATTGAACATAGTAAAAAGTTAATTATATTTCTTTTTTGGGTCAGACTTATTTCGCCAGTAAATAATTAAATATTTTTAGTCGACCTAACTGACTATCTTTATTAATTATCATGATGTATTGACCATTGGTTTTGGTTCTTCTCAATCCTAGCCAAGATAAAGAGATATTTTTCGCAATACATTCTTTACAGCGATTTTATAGAAAGGATATATACATATATATATATATATATGTATATATGTATGAGCATATTGTGTGTATGTACATATATATGTATATGTCGCAGGCTTATTGAAAAATTAGCCCTTTTGCAAAAAGACTAGCGTCTTTGCGAAAGGCCGGCCTTTTGCGAAGCACTGATCGTTTCCCAATAAGACTTGAACGCACTTTAGGCTTTTTGGCACACATGGGCTGGTGCTAAGCTAGGCACTTTGCAAAAAGTTTAAAATACGTTAGTCTTATTAAAGAAACGATCAAATGTTTTCGCAAAAGGCCGGAATTTCGCAAAAAAGCTAGCCTTTTTGCAAAAAGGCTGATTTTGCAATAAGCCTGCGACATATATATAAGAATCAAAGTTACATCAATTGAGAAGAACCAAAACATATGGTCAAATATTTCGCAATAATTTTAAGAATGCATGTTTCATGTATATATTAAGATTGTGAAAAACACAAAAATACCTGTTATTATCGTTACAAATCCTGTATCTTTTACTGGGACTGATCCTTTCTGGCCCGTCCATGATAATTTTTTACAAATTCCATCATTAAGTACGTATTTCACAATATTACGAGTTTGTTTGGCAAAAGTAACCCCTCCAATTTTTGATATTTTTGTTTTCTGCAACAGTATGTATATATATTGCATAAGAGTATTTCCTACTTTCTTTATTTACACATAATATAATTTATTTTGGACAAATAAATATTAATAAACAGACGTAATAATAATTTCCAAAATTCCAAAAGAAAAACTACTTACAAATTGTTTCCTGAATTCTTTATCTTTTTGTAGTTCGTCCTCAAATTTCTGAAAATCCTCTATTGTTGAGAGCGGAAAGTTGGGTAATAGTGTAGTTGTATCCTGCTTTTTGTCGTTGATATACGTTTCTTTGTTAGAAATAAAATTTGATATCAGATTAACTTTTGTTATATCTCTTCAACCGTAGTATCCTTAGGCCTCCCAATCCTTTAATAACTTCTATAGATTTATAAAAACAAATATGTATTATATCAGTATTATATATATATATATATATATAATAGTGTGAAAAGTTTGGCCTACCTGTTATTCACTCGGAGAAATTATTAGAAACCCTTGTTTCTTCTCTCTTATTAAATGCTGTTAGAATTATTTCATCCTTATTACTCACCAAATGTAAAATAAATTTAAATAATTCTCATGAGCGTTGCAAGCACCAAGTGGAAGGTACCCTGTTAGATATCTTGTCCGGGCGTTCCGACCACCTCGAATGTTTGTTCCGCTCCGAAACCTCAAAAACCGATAATTGTTGCGCATAATGGCAAGGTGCTGGTACACGAACAGTACTTTAGCAATTGTAATAGACATGTGTTAACTTGTAACTGAGAGTTTGTACAGTTTCTGCATCTAAACCCGTATTGTCAAAGATCACGTTGTACGACGTAGGCGCAATTGTACCTTGTCTAACTTGTTGCGATACTATATAAAAGTCGTATTTTAGGGGACTTGTTATAATATCGTCAACAACTGTACCGATCGGAGGATTACCTTTATTCGCGAACAGTCGAGTATTAATTTTTTTAGTCACGATGATATACATCCTTTTAAAATTTGGACCATAATATGCATTATGGCCCATAATATGCCCATAATATGCATTTGGACCATAATATGCATTATGGCCCTTTGTTGCTGTTACGAATGATTTGGCAGGAGCGTCACAAATTACTGCCCTGATATTGACACTGTAACGTTTCTCTCTAAATAAAAAGCCTTCTTCGTGTAAGATACGGTATTCATTACAAAATTCGTCCAATAGATCTTGTGGATTCGTAGGTTTCTTGTAGCCGTGGTAGGCACCAATTAAAAATGGTTCCATTTTTTTATTATTTATTTGGGCAAGTATCGGCCACAGCTGACTTTGTAAACTTTTTGAAAGGGGCAGACCATTAATATTAATATTTATTATTATTGGGTTATCAATACTTGTATCATATCTTAGTTTATCGATTAATTCCCTTTGTAAGCCATAATAAAAATATCGTCCATTATTTCCACATTCGCGAATTATTGTTTCTTTTGGTGTGCCTAAAGTGTCCTTGCATCACTGGGTAATTTGTCATATCCTGCTTCTTCTCGCAAAATACGCAACAAGGCCGTTACAGCTTTTTGTGTCACATTGTGTTCTATTGCCCAGGTATGTAACCGATCTTGTAAACTTGGTTTTTGCTCGCGCACATTATACGTTACAAAAGAATTCTTTGTAAATTCTATATTATCGTCGGATTGCGACATCTCAGTGTCTAGAATTTCGGATTGCAATATTTCAGTGTCTAGAATCTCGGATTGCAATATCTCAGTGTTTAAAATATCAGGAGGAATTTCTATTCTACTACAATTTTGTTCACAAACGTTTTCCGTGATATTTAAATTTCGATTATCATCCGCAACAAGGATTTCAAGATTTTCAGAGTTTTCTGCTGCTTTTTGCATTAATAAACGGCAATATTTTTGTCTCTGGCTTAAATCTCGAAATTTCTTAAATTGTGGCATTCCTGTATAGCGTTTTTTCCTATCCACGAAAACCCTATTAAAGAGTACATGACATGTTATATATGGTATGTATATTATTATTGTTATTGTTATTACTTGTTTATATGTGTAATCTCCTAATGTTAGTTTGATGGAAACAATATCTCTATAAATTTCGGCCAAAACCGAAACTCAACCAAAAGTCTATTTTTTTTTACAAAACTGGCCAAAACCGAAAATAAAACTGAATTTTCCATCGGACTGTACCTCATTTATTCAGTAAAAGTAACACTTATAAACGTAGCGTTGAATAAAATAGAAAAATCGTAAAAGTGCAGCGCTACTTTTTTTGCAGCGCTAAAGGACTTTTTTCTTAGTTAATAGATTTCCTACACGTTCCCGAAGTTTTGACTTTTAATTTGGGGACACCCTGTATTTAAGAAATAAAAAATTCTGAGTATTTGAAACTTTGGCACCTAATTCTATAATCTTGTATGGTTATTTTTAAATTCTTAAATATTGTCCAATATATATGCACATTTAAATCCCCAATCAATAACATTTCAACAAAATGTGTCTAAAAAATATATTACAAACAACACATTTTTTTACGACTTTCCATATAAAACTATGCATTGGAGATCAAGTTACGGAATTTAAAAAGAAACAAATTTACAGTTGAAACTGGATAAAAAAAAGAACTGGTGCAAGCTAGTGCAGCGAGTACAGTAAAAAAGAACAAATACTTATTAACAAATAAACCAAGAACAACACAGGTTTCAGCTACCTCACTACATAAGGCAGTCTCCTTCTTTTGCAATGCAACTGTACCATCAATCTGATATTTCCGTATTCCAAGTTAAAAAAATTTTGTGGCTGCAAGCACACTCGCTCTCAAACAGCTGCAATGACTTCTTCATTATAGGTGAACTTCTGTCCTTCTTTGGCTCTTACAGACGATTATCAAAACATCCTACAAACTATCAGTGGTCCAAACAGATGGAAATCTGATGGGATCCGAAAGAGTTTTTAGGAGGACAGAAGTTTACCTGTAATAAGGAAGTAGTCGTAGCTCTTCGAGAGTAGGTGTATCTGCACTTCTGCAGTCAAAAGATTCTCTTACACGGAATATGAAAGTTACTAAACCGATAGTGCACTTGCATTACGAAGGAGGGAGACTACCTTAAAAAGTGAGGTAATTAAAATTTGGATTATTTATGGTTCCTTTGCAATTATCAAATTATCATCTATAATTCAAGGATCCTCATACACTGAAAAAATGTTTGGTTATAATAACCAAGGCTTGGTAAAATAGTTTCAACTAAACAATATTTTATATTTTATTAAAAAGTTGGGCATAATTCTTTCAATATTTTATACTATATTATTCGTATAATCGTATGAATTGAAATAATTATATAAATAATTCAAAAATTTAGAAAAAGAATTATGCCCAACTTTTTAATAAAATATAAAATATTGAACATGCCTTAAACAAAAATTTGATTTTTTTATTTTACTACTTTACTTTAATTTCCTGTAATAAAAATATTCGCAAATTTATTTACGTCCCATTATATTTTTTACTTGTTTAATGTTGCAGTTGATGTACTTTGTATTATTTAAATTTATATCAATTTTACACCATTAAATTGTATCAAAGTACGTTTTTTTCTTCTTCTTTTTCTTTCTTTTTCTTTGTCTCTATATTTCTTTATCTTGTTCTTCTCTTGCTTCTTTTATGTTTTTCACTTTTTTCTCTCTCTCTCTCTTTGTTTTTTCACGCATAATAAACATACATTCGCATACACATAATCGAGGAAAAATACAGCCCTGATTACATAAAGAGGATTCTCTGCTCGAGTGTGGAATATAACTCTTATTACGAAAGAAGAACATAACTGTTCTCGAAGCGATGAGCACAAATCGTTGTAAAAGGCAAAGCACTAGAATAAAAATAAACTGTTAGACGTCCGAGAGTTTGTTATAGGGGTAACCAAAGCAATATACTCCACTGCGTCGTTGACTGTTCAATTAGAGTGAGAAAGTTTGTATACCTACTATACCTTATCAGAATCAGTGATGTTACACAGTCAGATTCGAAGAATGCAAGGAATTCTTTTCAAGATCGATTATCTACACTGTTGTCCGAAGTCGCGCAATCCGCCAAGTCTGTTTGAGTGTGAAGTAAAACTCTTTTCTTAATAACGGAAGAAGAACTGTTCTCGAAGCGGTGAGCACAGATCGTTGCAAAAGGCAAACGTACTAGAATAAAAATTCTGTTAGACATATGAGAGTTTGTTACAAGAGTAACCATAGCAACATATTCAACAAAGTTTCGTTGACTGTTTAATTGACGGTAGATGGTAAACGGTACGTGAGGTTACGTGTGGACGTGATTTCGGTTGAACGTACTGATGCACTCGTGCATATTAAAGACGTCGTACGCAGATTAACATATATACATATTGCAGTAGCGCTACCTCTGCGCATATCATCTGGGCTGCGTTTAGAAACATCACCCGAGTGTCCCCGGGTATCATTATATCCTTGTTTAACATTCGGTGAACAACAAGGACAAAATGATACCCGGGGGCCTCGGGTGATGTTTCTGAACGCAGCCCTGCTGGCTTAAGATAAGGTCACGTGGCACCGGCATGCGCCGGCCGCCGGCGTTCGCACTTCGCCGGAAATCGCGAGAAGTGATCGCTTTTACGTACAGACGGCGTCATTAATGCCTGGTCCACGGAAGTTGATGCATTTCGGAAACTCACTCTTCGTCTCTTTCTAAGGGGGACAGTTAGAAAGAGACGAAGAGTGAGTTTCCGAAATGCATCAACTTCCGTGGACCAGGCATTAATGACGCCGTCTGTACATCGAGGTTATATTACAACGTGGAGACCACGTAAAGACTGGAGATCATGGAGATGGTCGCAGTGTATTAATAATAAGTTTCTTTCGATCGTTACCCGCAGGGGGGATTGTCCCGCAATCCCTTGGGCTTAACGAACCCACGGACCCGAGTTTAATAAGCCGTTTCAAAATGAGATATTCTCAAAAGGGTATGTATATGACTATCATATTAGACATCGGATTTTTTATGTTATTTATAAGTATGTAAGTAAGTGTTCATATATGATACTGTGATACGCTATCTGGTGGCAAAAATCAGAACCCAAAAGAGTAGGTCGCCGGCTGCCACATAAATAAATCGAATTGACGAATTATAATACACCCAATGTAATTAGTGTAATTAAAATTAGTTATGAAGGCCAGAGTGAAATTTCCACCGAAAAATTCCAAAAGCAAAATATTTTGCTCTGTTTTCGGTTGCAATAGCAAAGCTTGCAACAATCCGGAAGTGAACTAATTGACAGGAGAGTGTTGTGGGAGAGAGCTTTAAAAATTGGCAAAAAAGTGACATCAAATATGCAAGTTTGCTCACTTTATTTCGTCAAAGATGACTACTCTGTGTTCACAAGACCAGGTAAATTGTCAATATTCTATAGAAGCAACCTTTTATTATTTTTATAGTTTTTATTTAATTATTAAATTTTAACAGTATTTTATGCATATCACATTATAAATCGAAATCATTATTTAACCTCAAAATGTAATCAGCTATATTATATTTTATATGCAATAATTTAAGCTAATAAATATATGTACATTTGACAAAAACAAAATTGTTATTTAGTTATATAATAACACTAGTTTACAAAATAAAAAAATTTTTCTGTACATTCAATGCCACTATTTTTTTCCTATGTATTTTGGCCCGCTAAACTCGGAAATCACATAGAAAAATTTTTTTATGGATTGGTTTTTTTGGTTTTTTGATTTTTTGTACCTTCACTCAATTGCTCATAACTCCGGTATTTACCCATAGATTTTCTTCCTCAATAGCTTGTTTTCTTCGTAAAAGTACGACCTATACGTAAACAATAAAAAACTGGACATAATTTGACGTTTTCTATTTTTCCATGGCAATAGAGTCAATTTTTTATTTTTATTTATAAATTATAAAAATAGAAAATTCACTCTATTACCATGCAAAAATAGAAAACGTCAAATTATGTCCAGTTTCTTATTGTTTACGTATAGGTCGTACTTTTACGAAGAAAATAAGCTATTGAGGAAGAAAATCTATGGATAAATACCGGAGTTATGAGCAATTGAGTGAAGGTACAAAAAATCAAAAAACAACAAAAATCAATCCATAAAAAAATTTTTCTATGTGATTTCCGAGTTTAACGGAAATACATAGGAAAAAAATAGTGGCATTGAATGTACATTTTGGCTGTAAACTAGTGTAATTAGTTAAAGAAGGTGTATTAAGTATATGTAATTTCGTAATTTCGTGTAATTCAGTAATTTCGTGAGGATTACTTTTTAAATTCGAATTTTGCAAGCAAAATGCAATAAAACGAATACAATCAACATCAACACTTGTTTTACCGCAAAATATAACATGACTTGCATTTAATGCTCTTTTACCTTCAACAAAATTGCGGCATGAAGGCGTCGAATTGGTAAAATTGCATATTTCACTTATGGGCAGTCTCATTTTAACTTCAATCTTATAAATACGCACATACGTCGTATTGTATAGTGACAATTGACCTACTCTCTCCGGCCATCTTGCCTTGGTGACGTCACGACCGCCAATCCCAATACGCGATCGGTGGACACGAGGGCACCGGCCGCGAGCGGAATCACTCAAACTCACGCTCCATACCTGAGTGGCGGCCTTACAAATCCTTGTCGCTGGTCGAATCTCCGGTCGATCGTCGGGGTGGGTGGTCGCTTCCGCAGCTCGCACGGCAGTAAGGATCCCGCGGCCCGGCGGGATCACATCGGGCCCCCGCGCCTGCGTGCCGAGTCCGCTCCTTGTCCCGGCCACTCGCGCCACATCCTGCCGCCGACTTTCTAGCTTCCCGTTCCACTCCACCGGCCCGCGGTATTCAAATGGGCATCAGGGGTGAGTCCGGCTGTCCGTGCCGCGACTCCCGTAGCCAGCGTCCAACGGGTCCGGTTGGCTAGGCCGTGACCACACCGACGGGCACACTTTCGCGTCCGGCGAGGACGGCGGGGCCGTCCGCCCGCTCCTGGGGTGGCGGCGTAGCGCATCGCGTGGACCTCCACGGGGCGTCCCCCTTAAGCGTCCTTGTTCCTCCTTCGGCGGCGGTACGGCTCAGGACGTGCGCGGCGGCTCGGTGGTGGGCCCGTGTGTGACCCGCCTGACGGCCACCTCGTCTCCTCCGCCTTCTCGACGATCCCTGTTGATCCCGCGATGCGGCCTTATGTCGTTACAGAGTGCATTCGGCACCACTCCGGCTACAAGATAAGCTCTGAATATCTATTAATTATTCGCCCCCGCTCGGGTTGCGCCACCCCCGCTTTCACCCTCGGCCGAGCCCCGTCCGGGAGGAGGACGTGACTTTTGTCACGTCACAATCTAGAAGAACAAATATGTATTATATCACTATTATATATATATATATAATAGTGTAAAAAGTTCGGCCTACCTGTTATAGGGATTTCTCACCATTACTTCCAATATTTATGACGCTTGAAAATCATCAAGTGACAGAGCGCTAGCAAAGCAATATCTCTTCAACCCTAGTATCTTAATAGTCCGGGAGCCAGCTGCCATTTTAAGTAAATTATTTTAAGAAATTTGAGATTTTCGGCTAGTGTTCAATTCGGTCTGATAATAAACGAAGTGAACGTCAGCTTCCATGGTAGCGGTGGGTGTTGCCGCGGCAGCCACCCACACACGTATAATTATAATAAAAATAAACCGACATAAAGAAAGCTAAGACTTTGTTTGTACGTTTATTATGATCTAAATAAACGGAAAATAATAGTCAGCTGACTTCATGGTGGGGGGTTGTACGTCAGCTTCTCGCCCAAACATGCGAAAAATATGCGCTGAGTAAACTTATACTAAGAAAGCTGAAATTTGGGGAAGTTATAGTCAACTTTAACAGTTTCACGAAAATAATTGTCCGTTGAGTTTTTCGCGGTGGAAAAGTGCTCAGCTGACGACTGAAAGATACGGCGCTATGCGCGCGGGCGCGTGGCATCCTTCATTGCATCAGCTGAGCACTTTTCCACTGCGAAAACCTCAGCGGACAATTATTTTTGTGTAACTGTTACAGATAACTATAAGTTTACAAAGTTTTAGCTTTCTTGGTTTCAGATAACTTGATTTTTATTAATAAAACGGTGCGTATATGCGCGCGGGCGCGTTGCGCCTATCTCACGGCATCAGCTGCTTCTCTCTCACGCTAAATTATGCTATTGATTATATTCAAATATGTAATTATATTTAACGCATTTATTGATAAAAATAATTTTTAATTTACGTTTTTTTTTTTTTAATACGTATGAGGTATGAGACATTTACTCTTCAGTCTTCCTCATCATCGCCCTCAAACTCTTGCTCGCTTTCGTGGTCGCTGTAATCCATATCGATCATCGGCGTCTCTTTAACCGTAGTATCCTCAGGTCTCTCAATCCTTCAATAACTTCTCTAGATCTATAAAAACAAATATGTATTATATCAGTATTATATATATATATATAATAGTGTGAAAAGTTTGGCCTACCTGTTATTCACTCAGAGAAATTATTAGAAACCCTTGTTTCTTCTCTCTTATTAAATGCTGTTAGAATAATTTCATCCTTATTACTCACCAAATGTGAAATGAATTTAAATAATTCTCATGAGCGTTGCAAGCACCAAGTGGAAGGTACCCTGTTAGATATCTTGTCCGAGCGTTCCGACCACCTCGAATGTTTGTTCCGCTCCGAAACCTCAAAAACCGATAATTGTTGCGCATAATGGCAAGGTGCTGGTACACGAACAGTACTTGAGCAATTGTAATAGACATGTGTTAACTTGTAACTGAGAGTTTGTACAGTTTCTGCATCTAAACCCGTATTGTCAAAGATCACGTTGTACGACGTAGGCGCAATTGTACCTTGTCTAACTTGTTGCGATACTATATAAAAGTCGTATTTTAGGGGACTTGTTATAATATCGTCAACAACTGTACCGATCGGAGGACTCGGGTTCGAGTCCACTTGTCGGCGGTCTGGTTTTTCATGGTCCCATACGAGCACCTTGGGCAAGTGCTCGTATGGCTTGGTCCCACACGTAGCAGTCCTACGTGTGGCTTGGTCCTTTCTTAAGGACAAATAATATTAGATTATACATCTAAACCCCCAATAAAACCTTTATTCGCGAACAGTAGAGTATTAATTTTTTTAGTCACGATAATATACATCCTTTTAAAATTTGGACCATAATATAATTCCTCAAGCTTCTTTCTCAGACTCGCCACTTCATTCTCGTAGACATTTTGAATCTGGCCCTCGCTGACACCGTCACGATAAATTACCAGATACATAGGTAAAGATCGATTGTAGGAGCGATAGGCCATCACAGCCTTGCGCACACTTGCCGTTGGGTCGAGTCTCTCGCAGAGACGATTTAAATTTGGAAATATCGGGATCAGTGATTCTTACGTATAAGCCGGACGGTTGAAAGAGTCATGGATCTCCGTCGAGATAAATGAGCGTTATACTGTCTTCGATTACTTAAACGTTTATTACAGTCGGATTCTCCTGTAGCGCTTTTTTTTGGCCAATCGTTTGACTTCCGTTGTGTACTATGGTGTTGTGTTTTTGGGTGAGTTTTTATTGACTGTCCTTTTCCCTAAAGCTTCTGCAGCTGCGTTCCCTATATACTTCTTGATTTTATTCCAAATTGTTTCGACGTCGTCTTCGTCTCGGATGTTGTTTTCTGAGATTTTTTGGGTTAGTCGGTTTTTATAAAGGGCTATCGTCGATGTGTCTTTGAGCGATTCGATATTTCATTTTTCCCTATACACGGGTGGTAGCTTTTTTTGAGTTGTACTGTAAGCCTCACTTTGGCCAGCACGAGACGATGGTCTGATCCGGTGTTTTCAGAGGTTGGGTTTGCAATCGCACATCGACGATCTGCGTTGGGTGCACAACTCTGTTTGATATTATGTAATCAATCATGGAGACCTGTTCCCGCGAGTTTGACCACGTTATTTTCTGCTGTGGCTTGTGATCAAAGAAAATATTATTTATTCGTAGTTCGTGGCATGACAATGACATCGTTGACGATCCTACGTTTTATAAATTAAAGTGCACAAACGGTAACCTCCCACGTTGTTATGGGCTACCAAAAATCCATAAGACTGGTTTTCCTCTACGTATAATCGTCTCAGCTATCGGGAGTCCGCTTTATAACGTAGCTAGCTACTTACACTTTATCTTATACGAGTCTGTGCGCCGACCTAATTCTTATATTAAAGATAGCTGGTCATTCGCAAGGAAGATAAAAAATGAAACAATTAACGACGACACTAGATCTTAGTTTCACTTGATGTTACGGCTCTTTACATTAACATCCCGAAGAAATTAGTTTTTAAAACTATAGAAAATTGATGGAGTGAGATCTCTGTGAACACTAAATTTAGCTTACAACAAATCTTATATGCTATTGATCTTGTTCTAAGTTCCACTAGCTTCTCTTTTAACGGTCAAGTATACCAGCAAATTTTTGGTAGCCCCCTGGGTTCCCCTCTTTCCTCAATCCTCGCGGATATAGTCATGGACGACTTAGAAACCCATTGTTTAAATGCACTCGGTTTTATTATCTCGATCTTTTTCCGATACGTGGACGATATCTTTGCTGTAATATCCCGAGGAGAGCTAAATAACATACTCGATGTATTTAACGGCTATCAGGGAATCGTAGAAGCCAAGGGCGGTCTGCGCGCCAAAGTACACCGTGGAGGTATTATGCGTCGGCTCGGCATGAAGAACATACGTAGAAAGTCGGAAACGGCGAGCGATAGTGAGGCTGAGGAAAATGTCGGCGCACGCGCGTCCAGCGACAACGGTGAGACGCAGACCGGCAGGAACAACAACGCGCAAAATCACCCTCGCCTTAAATTTACGCACGAGGTGGAAAACAATGGTTCCCTTCCGTTTTTGGACACGATCGTTGTTAGGAAAGGAAACAATTTACTAACTAACTGGTACCAAAAACCCACTTTCTCTGGCAGGTACATCAACTTCTTTTCGAGTCACCCGTTTAAATACAAGATTAACACAATAAATAACCTTACTGATCGTGCTATTTTACTTTATGACAAACGCTTCCACCGAACTAATATTGAAACAGTAAAAGCAATTCTACTTAACAATTCCTTCCCCGACAATCTAATTAACAGACAAATCGGCACTAGACTAAAACAGCTCCGTTACCCTCGAGTTAGTGACGACAACAAACGCATCAATCTCTTTGATGCACGTTGATACTTAGCCGTACCGTTTGTCAAGGGTCTTAGCAAACATACGCTTTACACTAAACAAAGTAGGTCTTGATACAATATATACACCATCCCGAAAAAACTTGATGTAATAATTAAAAAGGGAAAGGATAAACTCGATAAGGACCGCAAGACTAAGCTTGTATATAGGATAAGCTGCAGTAATTGTGACGCATCTTACATCGGGCAGACGAAAAGATATTTGCAAACGCGTATTAATGAGCACTTGAACGACATTAGAAAGGATGACGGCTGTCATTTGGTGGTAAGCAAGCACCGTGTATCTCGTCGACACGACTTTAAATGGTCTGATGTTGACATACTACACAAAGAAAAGAATGTTAGAAAACGTGGAATAGCGGAAATGTTCTTCATTAAAAATCAATCGAACACCATTAATCTACAAAAAGATACCAAAAATCTAAATCCAATATACGACAAAGTTATCTCTAGTGTATAAATTCGCCATGTTTACTTCTTTAACCTTATAACATTTCTTAATCGTGTCAGTTGCTTGTTTGCTCTCGACCGATCGTCGTCTTCCAGCTGTGTGACTCTGTTTGTAACCGTTCTGACTATATGCGTATGCATGTTAACATTATAAAATTTACATCAAGTGTTCTACAATATCGAACATGTAATTATCTCCATCATTTTAAACTTTATATTTACTTGATGACGCCTCCTAACGACAAGATTTTTATTTAGCTTTTGATATATGACTTTTTCGGTTAAAATCCTCATATTCGCGAGATGATCATGTAAGAGCAATTAGTTCCATGCCAGTCTATAGGTAGGATATCTTATTATTTCCATTATGTATCGTTAGTTTGCATTATGTTCGCATATTAATTTTTCGCGTTACCGATTTTTTGTTGTTAGACACTTGAGAAGGACCAAATCTCCCGGGTTGTGATTAAGCGATAATGTCACACGCCATTTGCGTCGATTTCAATAAAGGTTTTTTGTTTTAAATTATCATTGGCGGATTAATCTTCATTTTTAATATATTGTTGCGCCCGTGCTGAGAAGCCCGTTACATCGCGGCAAATTGCGAAGCGTCCCTGACGACCAGCTGTTATCGATTAATTTATTAAATACGATTGGTTGTTGTTTGTTCTGAGCCTCCGTCTCCAAGCGGACGTGTCAGCTCGAATCTCTGCTATTATCCGTGTGTTCTCCAATAAACGAGTCTTTCAATACTTTTATTGTGTCGCCTTATTTACCGCAAGTGCTGGTTGCACGAGTGAGTGTGAGTGCGAGCAGTGAGACGCGAGCGCAGACCTCGGCAAGCGCAACATTTTTTGGGCGCTCGTCCGGGATCGGACGAGCGACCGCGGAACGGACGAGCGGGATGGCCTCATCGGCGCCTTCCTCGAGGAAGAGGGCTCGGGCGGGGACACCACAGCCGGACGCCCCGGAAGTGACGTCGTTAGCAGCGATTCTGCAGGCCGTAATTGAAGAAGTACGGCTGCTGCGCGAGGAGTAAGCGCGGAGGGAGGCGCAGCATACGGAGGAGCTGCGACGTCGGGACGAGGAGCGAGCGGAGAAGCTGCGGCGCCGGGATGAGGAGCTACAACGTCTCCGAAGCTTAGAGATAAGTCCTTCCATAAATAGAGCGACCGAAGAAACGCGGAGTACGGGGGTGCGTTCCGCGTTTCCCAAGGCGGGTGACGAGCGCGCGGGTCCGACGACTTATGGTCGGTTCCGCTGCGGGAGTTTTTCTCTCAATTCGAGATTATCGCGCGTGTAAATCAGTGGAGCGACGCGTCGAGAACTATCGCGTTGGCCTCGTGCTTAAGAGGAAAGGCGCGCTCGATTCTGGATTCGGTGGAAAATATTGGGAGCTTTGAGTACGCAAAGTTAAAATCGAAGCTGGAGTTACATTTTTGGGAGGGGCACTTCTCTCAGAATTATTATTCATTTTTCACAAATCAAAAACAGAAAGTCGGGGAGGATTTTGCGTCACTCGGTTCTGAGCTAGAGAGACTTGACTACCTGGCGTACCCCGAGTGCTTTTTCGCGGTCCGGGATAAAGTTGCGTGCTCGCAATTTATCTCGGCGCTCTCGGACGGTTTTGTAAGGAGAACTCTCCAATTGGAAGGAGTTACCTCCTTAAAATTGGCGGTTGAGAGGGCGAAAGCTGTTAAGGCCATTCACGGGGAGAATTTTGGAGGTTTCGAGAGAAGAAGGCAGAATTTTGGTAAGCGCTTCGAAAAAGGGGATAAGGAAGACGATGCACATAGCAAAAGTGAAGAAAAGCTTGAGGGAAAGAAGGAGGAAAATGGCCGTAAGGGTTTTTCGCGCAATAACCGGTACCGCGTTTCCTCAAAGAAATGCTGGCTTATTGTGGAAAAGTCGGGCATTTCCGGGCGGAATGTCCCGGAAACACGAAAAAGGGAAACGCGGATTAGTTACTCTCGGCGGGGGGAGAGTGACCTGCGCGAATAAAGCCCCGGATGTAGAAATACGTTCCATTAGCAATAATAAGTGTAATTCTTTTAATTTCTGTTACAAGGGGAAATTAAATGGGAAGGATTGTAATTTTAAAATCGACATGGGTTCCGATGTCTCCATTTCAAGTAGTAAGTTCCTTGAGCAGATTAAAGGAAAAATTCGGGTAGAAAATTGTTTTCTTCGCTATCCTACGGGGGAGAGGGTCCCTGTAGAATTCAAAGTTGAGGTTAAAGTTTAAATCGGAGAAAGCTCGGAAAAGGTTTCGATGTTCGTTGCTGAAATTAGTGACGAATGTTTGTTAGGAGGAGACTTCTTGAAAATCGTAAATTTAGGGGGAATTTTTGATTCGGCTTTTGGAAAAATGGAGCCGAGT
The DNA here is from genome assembly GCA_035220615.1 of Leptothorax acervorum. Classification (NCBI taxonomy): domain Eukaryota; kingdom Metazoa; phylum Arthropoda; class Insecta; order Hymenoptera; family Formicidae; genus Leptothorax; species Leptothorax acervorum. Next base: position 32,875 of record JASTWQ010000530.1, on the reverse strand, counting down.
GATGGGAAAGTTTTGAATTGCTCTCGGGTAGTGAATTCTTTCGAAAAAGTCCCTCCCTTCTTAAGGCAGCTATATGAAAAAAATTCTGAAAATCTAGATAAAAACAGGGAGGTGTTTGCTGAATTTTTAAATAAATTTCAGGATGTCTTTTCTGAAAACATTGTTGCGGGGAATTGTGGAGTCGTCAGTCATGAGATTAACCTGGAAGAAGGAACTACTCCAATTAAACGTATTCCTTTTCGTATGCGAAAGGAGGTCGACGAAATTATTGAGGAGATGAGAGAACAGGGCGTGATAGATGAGTCACATAGCCCTTGGATTTCACCAGCTGTTTTTGTAAGGAAGAAAGATGGATCAATCCGTTTTTGCATTAATTTTCGAGAGGTAAATGGAGTAACCAAAAAGACCTCGGCAAGCGCAACAATATAATAGACTAAATTTCTGTAGAAAAGGTATGTTGCAACACAAGAGAAAAACACTGTACTAGCGGTATGTCTTCAGAAATAGATAATAAGATAGTTTATATTTCTTTTGTTGTAATATTTTAATAAAACATTTTGCAATAAACTGTTTTATTTTGTTTGGTTCATCTTGGAAGTGGTTTCTATTGCGCACAAGGCTGGCTTAACAGCAATGGAAAAAGCGAGAAATGATTGCGACTGGACTGTGGCTCTTCTTGTTGGAATTTTCGGCAAAAATGCTAAATTAATGAGGGTTTATCCTCGAATGCCGGAATTAAAAAAGTTTCCGTTTGGATTCTTAATTCTTAAAGTGCAAGGTAAATATACAATTGTTGCAAAATACTACGAAGTTATCATTTTATACTGATTATTATTTTTTTATTTTTTATGTTTTGTAGATTTGTATAGACAGCGATTGAAAGACGGCAAATACGAAAGTGACATTGATGAAGCAGTTAAATCACTACCAGCTTATTTCGCAGATCGAGGAGGAGAAAGAAATACAGCCTCTCGTGCAAAACGCTTTAAAAAATTTAAACATTATAATTCGAATATATCGAAGAGGTCAGTTCTAATTTCAAATGTTACTAAAACTCTAAAGAAACTATTTTTTGTAATTACATTGCCAGAAATTGTATAGTTATTTATTTCAATGTAGGTAATGGATAAAATTTTTCTAACCACAGACAATAAACATTTGCAATCAACATCGTTCATTTTTTATTGACTTCAATATTGTTTGTCAAACCAACTCGATCCCCCAATCGAAAAATGCACTAAACACGAAGTGCTAGTAGTAATCAAGAATTTACTCTAACGAGGCACCCGTTTACGAACAGGCAAATTGTTGAAAGAGCTTCCTGTTGAAGGCATTACCTACCTCACCCAATTGTATAATGCTATACTATAGAAGACTTATGTACTCCCACAATGGAAAGTAGCTGAAGTTATCATGATCCAGAAATCCGGTAAACCTGCTGAAGATGTGAAGTTATACCGCCCTATCAGCTTATTACCTGTTCCCTCCAAAGTAATGGAACAGTTATTCCTACAGAGAGTCATGCCTATCATCGAGCAGAGACAATTAGTACCAGACCACCAGTTTGGGTTCAGAAAAAAACACAACAACATAGAACAAGTACACAGACTTGTGTACAAAATCAATGTTTCTCTCAAGAGGAAACAATATTGCTCTATTGTATTTCTCGACGTATCCCAGGCTTTTGACAAAGTTTGGCATGACGGTCTTTTGTACAAGATCAAGCTAAAACTTTCTAAAAACTATTACAGCTTCTTCAAATCTTATTTCGACAGGAGGTTCATGTATGACAAATATGGTGATGCTACAACTGCTCTTCATAAAATTCATGCTGTTGGCCCTTAGAGTAGCGTACTGGGACCTATCTTGTATCTATTGCATACTGCGGACCTACTAACCTAACTATGGTGGGCAGCTTTGCAGACGACACAGCTGTCCATGCAGTGCATAACGATCCAGTCATAGCCTCGAATATTCTACAAACAAGCCTGCATAAAATAAAGAAGTGGCTCAGGACATGGCGAATAAAAGTAAACGAGAGCAAATCTATCCACATAACTCTTACCAACAAACAAAGAACATGTCCACCAATGACTCTCAATAGAGTTTAAATACCTCAAGATGATCAAGTCAAGTACTTGGGACTACATCTGGATATAAAACTGAACTGAAGAAAACATATATTTGCAAAACGTAAACAACTGGGCCTCCAATTGAAGAAAATTTACTGTTTATTGGACGTCCGTCAAAACTACTCTTTTATAAGTTAATACTAAAACCAATCTGGTCGTACAGTATACAGTTATGGGGAACAACAGTTCACTCCAATACCGAAATATTAGAGAGGTTTCAGTCAAAAGATTTTCGTATGATTGTTGAAAGAATTCTCAGTGTTACTCTTGATATCGGCATAGAAAAGATACATTTTTTCAGCGTCTACGCACCGGACAGCAACAAAAGTAGAGAGAAAACAGAAAAGTTCTACAACAAACTGGAGCTGGAAGTAGAGAAGGTCCCGAAAGAACATAAAATCTTGATCATGTGAGACACGAACGCAAGATAGGGGTGCCATAATAAACGGGGTAAAACAAAGATTCAACGAACCGCATGTCAACAGCAATGGACAACAACTAATTGACTTCTGCGCCCAAAACGAACTACGAATAAATAATATTTTCTTTGATCACAAGCCACAGCAGAAAATAACGTGGTCAAACTCGCGGGAACAGGTCTCCATGATTGATTACATAATATCAAACAGAGTTGTGCACCCAACGCAGATCGTCGATGTGCGATTGCAAACCTAACCTCTGAAAAGACCGGATCCTGACCATCGTCTCGTGCTGGCCAAAGTGAGGCTTACAGTACAACTCAAAAAAAGCTACCACCCGTGTATAGGGAAAAATGAAATATCGAATCGCTCAAAGACACATCGACGATAGCCCTTTATAAAACCGACTAACCCAAAAAATCTCAGAAAACAACATCCGAGACGAAGACGACGTCGAAACAATTTGGAATAAAATCAAGAAGTATATAGGGAACGCAGCTGCAGAAGCTTTAGGGAAAAGGACAGTCAATAAAAACTCACCCAAAAACACAACACCATAGTACACAACGGAAGTCAAACGATTGGCCAAAAAAAAAGCGCTACAGGAGAATCCGACTGTAATAAACGTTTAAGTATTCGAAGACAGTATAACGCTCATTTATCTCGACGGAGATCCATGACTCTTTCAACCGTCCGGCTTATACGTAAGAATCACTGATCCCGATATTTCCAAATTTAAATCGTCTCTGCGAGAGACTCGACCCAACGGAAAGTGTGCGCAAGGCTGTGATGGCCTATCGCTCCTACAATCGATCTTTACCTATGTATCTGGTAATTTATCGTGACGGTGTCAGCGAGGGCCAAATTCAAAATGTCTACGAGAATGAAGTGGCGAGTCTGAGAAAGAAGCTTGAGGAATTATATTATGGTCCAAATTTTAAAAGGATGTATATCATCGTGACTAAAAAAATTAATACTCGACTGTTCGCGAATAAAGGTTTTATTGGGGGTTTAGATGTATAATCTAATATTATTTGTCCTCAAGAAAGGACCAAGCCACACGTAGGACTGCTACGTGTGGGACCAAGCCATACGAGCACTTGCCCAAGGTGCTCGTATGGGACCATGAAAAACCAGACCGCCGACAAGTGGACTCGAACCCGAGTCCTCCGATCGGTACAGTTGTTGACGATATTATAACAAGTCCCCTAAAATACGACTTTTATATAGTATCGCAACAAGTTAGATAAGGTACAATTGCGCCTACGTCGTACAACGTGATCTTTGACAATACGGGTTTAGATGCAGAAACTGTACAAACTCTCAGTTACAAGTTAACACATGTCTATTACAATTGCTCAAGTACTGTTCGTGTACCAGCACCATGCCATTATGCGCAAAAATTATCGGTTTTGGAGGTTTTGGAGCGGAACAAACATTCGAGGTGGTCGGGGAACGCCTGGACGAGATATCTAACAGGGTACCTTCCACTTGGTGCTTGCAACGCTTATGAGAATTATTTAAATTTATTTCACATTTGGTGAGTAATAAAGATGAAACAATTCTAACAACATTTAATGAGAGAGAAGAAACAAGTGTTTCTAATAATTTTGTCAGTGGCTGTATATTCTTATATGGGCCTGAGCAGAATAACTGACTTATGATTTCAAGACAATATTTTACACATTAATAAGTCATTGTCTTTAGTAACATGATACTATCTCGTGCGGGCCAACTTGACGAGTCGGTTAAAAAAGGCCCCGTCAAGATTTAACACAAAGAAAGACCTGGAATTGGCGTCGGACTTTATGAGTGATGCCATCAGGAAATCCTTTAAAATGAAGTGCTTACTAGAGCTGAAGAACGCCTCAACCGAGATTTCTTGGTGGAATAAGGAGCTATCAAAGCTCAGGGTTGAAAGGAGAAAACTCTTTAAAACGTAGACACGCCGCGCCGGAGGCCTGGGAGAAGTACAGGAACTCCCAGCGTGTCTTCAAAGAAACGGCAGTTAGCGCTAAGAAAACGGGGTGGAGAAATTGCTGTGCAGGCATTGAGAGTGCTCCGGAAGCATCCAGACTGTACAGAATTCTCTGCAAAGAAAACAACCCACAGTAGAGCTGTCTCAAGCTTCCTAGTGGGGAGTTTACCGAATCAACCGAGGAGACTTTGAACCATCTTATGGAGGTTAACTTCCCGGGAATTTCGGAAGTCTTCCTCGGGTACAGAAAACCAACAACAGCCTGGGGCTACTCATAAGCCCAGGGCATGGGAATTGGCAGCAAAAGTAGTTTACCCACAGGTATTAGAGTGGGCGGGTCGGTTTCTATGAGCCTTACAAGGCTCTGGGACCAAACGACACACACCCTATACTTCTTCAAGAGGGACTGGGGGAAATAATAGGCCATTGACTAAATCTTTAGGCCAAGCATTGCTCTAAAACATGTTCCCCAGACATGGAGAGCCACCAAGGTGGTTTTTATACCTAAGCCCGGTAGAAATGGACATATCAGGGCTAAGAAATATAGACCTATCAACCTTACATTTTCCTATTAAAGACCTTAAAGAGGTTCGTTGATAGGTTCCTTAGGGACGGTCCTTTAATGGATCACCCTTTAGCCAATGCTCAATATGCCTACAGAGAAGGCAGGTCTACCGAGACCGCTCTACACCACCTGACGGGCAAAATAGAGACACAGCTAGAGGCGAAAGGATATGCTATTGGAACCTTTTTGGACATCGAAGGGGCTCTTGATAGCATTTTGACCATAGCTATCAAAGAAGCATTGAACAAACATGGGGTCCCGGAACCGCTGGTAGATTGGGTGGAGGATATGCGGGGGAGGAACCTAATGGTCATGCATAACGACACAACAATAAGCGGCAAACCAGGCAGTGGATGTCCGCAGAGAGGGGTCTTATCCCTCCTGTTATAGTGCCTTGTCGTGAATGACCTCCTAATGGAGCTGCAAAGAAAGCTTCCTGACCTGTGGCTATGCGGATGACGTAGCTATAGTGGTCATGGGATCCTTTCTAAACATTTTAAGGGATTTAATAAACAATGCCTTGAAAATCGTCCAAAAGGTGTGTGAGGCTAAAGGTCAATCCATCAAAGACCAATATAATGATCTTCACCAGGAAGTACAAACCAGAAACTATCGAGTCTTTTAAGCTCTCGGGAAAGGTCATCCCGTTTACGGACTCAGTTAAGTACTTGGGCCTGTTTCTAGACACCAAACTCAGCTGGAAAGTACACCTCGCAGAAAGCAAAAATAATTATACGCGTGAATGTGGATGTGTAGAAGAGCCATGAGCAAGTCTTGGGACATTAACGCTGGGATGGCCTTATGGCTGTACAGGGCGGTGCTACTGCCGAGACTGCTATATGCGTCTGTGATCTGGTGGGCTAGGACAAAGAAGGTAAAGACAAAGAACCCACTGCGAAGCCTACAGGGCAGTTACTTAAGGGCTGCGGTAGAGGCTATGAAAACTACATTCACAGAGGCGCTTGAAGTTGCACTCTGTGTACCTCCTCTTGATCTGGCCGTCGTTAATGCAGTCAGGAACACAGCATACAAATTGAAGCGTCAGGGAGAATGGAGGAATACAGGTCTGGGGCACACAAGGCTCAGCCTCCTCCAGAAACACCATTTCACTCTATAACAAGACAAAACTCTAAGGAGATATCAGTTGGTAAAACATTTCAAAACATGGATGCCAACCAGAAAAGAATGGCTGAACCCGAAAAGAGCCATAGACCTCCAACGTGGATCTATGGTTCACTGATGAGTCGGGCATCAACAACCGCTTTGGAGTGGAATTTTATGGACCGAAGGATAACCATAGGGAGAGTATTCCTTGGGAAGCCACTCTACAGTCTTCATGGCTGAGATACTGGCTATCCTGAGCTATCCTGGCTAACACCTCCTAAATAACGTAAAAGAAAGGAGAATAAATATCTGATCGTACAGCAGGGCAGCTATACTGGCGCTAGCAAAGACAACTACCGAATTATTCTTGGTTTGGGATTGCATGCTGGCGTTAGAGAAACTAAGTGGGCCTAATAAGATCACCTTGGTATGGGTGCCTGGGCATGAAGGAATACCCGGCAACAAAACCGCAGATACACTGGCTAAGAAGGGAGCAAGTAAAGCACTATCCAACCAGATGGCGGGAACACCTTTTGCAGTAGGAAAAGAGACCATCAGATGCTATCTAGAAAGGGAGCACTTGGCCAGGTGGGAGAAATCTGAAACCTGCCGCCAGGCCAAGACTCTGATGAGTAACCAAGTAGGGCTAAAGAACTACTGGCGCTGAACAAACAAAGACTGAGAGTGGCAGTGGGACTGCTTACAGGGTACTTCACCCTACTTAGAGCACACCTATTTAATCTCTGACTCGAAGAGCAAAAAGAGTGCCGCTTATGCGGGGACGAAAAAGAAGATAACGTGCATAAATTGTGCCATTGTCCGGCACTTATATGCAAAAGATACAAAATCTGGAAACAAATGTACCTAAGTCCCGAGGACCTAGAAAGTGCAAGGGTGACAGATCTAATGAACTTGGTACTAGGCTCTAGACTGGCTCCAAACACCTAGCTAAATAAAAGAGTGGGAAGATACAAAGGATCAGAACGATCTATTGATTTTTTGGTAATATGTACCAGATTTTTGCAATGCAGAGAGTGAAACGTCTCATGATGAGGAGCCGTTAGTAAAGAAACGGACTCTTAATGAAGGACGAAAAAATCATGATAAATATTCTAGAAAACCCACAACCCATACAGGTATTCTTTTACTAATATTTATGTAAAAATGCACGCATTAATATTTACATATAATATTTTTAAAATTTTTAGTTGATGACTTGGTTGGCAAAAATGACTCAAATGTTATAGACGATGAATGCCACGTATGCTGCGGTATGTACTAAAAAATGTAGATATTTTTTATTTTATTTAAATTTAAACAATTGTTTGTAAATTGGGTCTAACTAATTGTAAGAAAAAAAGTAATGTACCATTTTGCAAAATTTGCAATAGTTAATGAGTTATTAATTGATACGTTTGAGCGAGTAAGCGCATATCGGGGCCACCGAGCCGCGCGCCAGCACGCCCATCGCTACTCACCGATTTTCAGAAATTTGAGGACAAACTACAAAAAGATAAAGAAATCAGGAAACAATTTGTAAGTAGTTTTTCTTTTGGAATTTTGGAAATTATTATTACGTCTGTTTATTAATATTTATTTGTCCGAAATAAATTATATTATGTGTAAATAAAGAAAGTAGGAAATACTCTTATGCAATATATATACATACTGTTGCAAAAAACAAAAATATCAAAAATTGGAGGGATTTCTTTTGCCAAACAAACTCGTAATATTGTGAAATACGTAATTAATGATGAAATTTGTAAAAAATTGTCATGGACGGGCCAGAAAGGATCAGTCCCAGTAAAAAATACAGGATTTGTAACGATAATAACAGGTATTTTTGTGTTTTTCACAATCTTAATATATACATGAAACATGCATTCTTAAAATTATTGCGAAATATTTGACCATATGTTTTGGTTCTTCTCAATTGATGTAACTTTGATGCTTATATATATGTCGCAAGGCTTATTGCAAAATCAGCCTTTTTGCAAAAAGGCTAGCTTTTTTGCGAAATTCCGGCCTTTTGCAAAAATATTAGATCGTTTCTTTAATAAGACTAACGTATTTTAGACTTTTTGCAAAGTGCCTAGCATAGCACCAGCCCATGTGTGCCAAAAAAGCCTAATGTGCGTTCAAGTCTTATTGGGAAACGATCAGTGCTTTGCAAAAGGCTGGCCTTTAGCAAAGACGCTAGTCTTTTTGCAAAAGGGCTAATTTTTCAATAAGCCTGCGACATATACATATATATGTACATACACACAATATGCTCATACATATACAGGGTGTTCTAAAAAAGGGGGGCCAAATTTAGGGAGATATTCCTCACACTCAAGGATGAAAAAATGTTATATGAACATGGGTGCGGAAACGATTTTTCAGGAGTTATGTTAAAAATATTGTTGACTGTATTACTTACACAAGAAACAATTTAGGATTAATCATTATGTAAACAAGTAACTATAACATTAAAGGTCAAATTTTTCTGATTTTTGCCTGGCAGATAAGGTCACAACCTCATTTAGCCGTACTCAGAAAAGAAGCTCTAACTCCTAAAAAAAGCGTTTCCGCACCCATGTTCATATAACATTTTTTCATCCTTTAGGTGTGAGGAATATCTCCCTAAATTTTGGCCCCCCTTTTTTAGAACACCTAGTATATATATGTATGTATCCTTTCTATAAAATCGCTGTAAAGAATGTATTGCGAAAAATATCTCTTTATCTTGGCTAGGATTGAGAAGAACCAAAACCAATGGTCAACACATTGTGATAATTAATAAAGATAGTCAGTTAGGTCGACTAAAAATATTTAATTATTTACTGGCGAAATAAGTCTGACCCAAAAAAGAAATATAATTAACTTTTTACTAAGTTCAATATAGATTGCTAATGTTATTTATGAATGTGTATTACATTGCAACAAATATTGTAAGATTTTCTTGCACATGTATTTTTTTCGCTTCTAAATAACCACGTTATTAATTAATTAATAATATTACTAACTGTTGCAGCAATACGTTGCGGATAGCAAGGTTGCACCTTGCAAGATGTAGGAAGAGTAATTCAGGAGTAGCTACGGCATGCTACCGACCGAATGAAATATAACTCGAAGAAAGTATAAGTAATTATCTATATTTTTTTTATATTTACGATAAACTCAAGTCAATACTGAATTAACAGTTAAAATATATATTGGGTATATTGTAATTATTATATTACGGCTACAATGTATACATTGCTTAGATATGCATAAGCAAAGTAAACAATTAATGTTCATGTATTGAAAAATAAAAAAGATACTAAAATGTTTGTGTAACCATTTATTTTATATATTAAGAACGTGTCAAAAATTTATTAAATAAGACGATTTTAGTACGTCTTAAAATAACGTCCAAACGACGTCTTAAAATAATGTCCAAACGATGTCTTAAAATAACGTTCAAACGACGTCTTAAAATAACGTTTAAACTACGTCATAAAAAAAACGTTTAATCTACGTCTTAATGCGTTGTATCAAAACAAATTTATTAAATAAGACGATTTTAGTACGTCCTTAAAATAACGTCCAAACGACGTCTTAAAATAATGTCCAAACGATGTCTTAAAATAACGTTCAAATGACGTCTTAAAATAACGTTTAAACTACGTCATAAAGAAACGTCTACTCTACGTCTTAATGCGTTGTATCAAAGACGTCGTAAATAGTGACATAAGACGTCAGAAAGACGTACAAACTAACGTCTTTCTGAAATCTTTTTGAAACGTCTAGGGATTTTTATGACGTCTTTAACGTCGTATCTAATTGATCACAATGTTATACCTTTTGATAAATCACTTATTTAGCAGGTACGTTTTAATATCTTTCGGCATTTATAAAGTCGGTCTCACACACATTGCAAATACTCGCGAATGAAGGCATTCGCAAATAGGGTGGGAGTGGGCACTCGGGAAATTTTATACTCGTGTTTGTCCTTTTCCCGCCGGTTGTCGGTAAATTGTTATTTTGGACTTGTTGAGACAATCATTGTATCACATTTAGTATCAGAAAATCTGTATTACAGGGCGATTATAATAGCACCAAAAAGAAAACGCAGCAACTTGTGGAATTATTTCGAGAAAATTGAAACCTCTGCTGGTAATGTGCACGAACTGTAAAAAGGAAATTCAGATACCTCACCTAAAAAGACACAGCAATATTTAAAAAGCACTTAAATGGACATGGAATATTTTCCGATAATGACACTCTTACATTGCCTGACGATTTAAGGCAACATTAGTCAGAATTACCAGGATATAAGACAAGGTCCACCCTGCCTACCCTGCCTACCGATGGTGACATATTGAAACATTGGAAAGAAAGAAATAAAAGCTGGGAAAAATGTTTGACGAAGACAAGAAAGTAAGTAATATTGTTTAATTATTTATTACTTATACTTCAATAATAATAATTAACAAGAACGAAATTATTCGCTAGTAAATAAAAATTAAGGAGTGGATTATAAACGACACTAACTGGAAATTTATTAATATGCTCTCACGACGTGTCGGCCATGGATTTTGGCCCTTATCAAATGTATCTCAAATTTTACATATATACGCTGTTCATACCAAATCTTAATTGTGCCATTGTGCCAGCAAACCAAAAGTCAAAAAAAGGTTTTTGCGCGTCATATGTATGTTAAAATGTAACGGTGTAAGAAATGCGAGTTAAGAAAACATATGTCAGTAACCCTCGCAAGTTAACGCTATACGGATCTTCTACAAGGGAAGAACAAAAATCAGATGCACTTGGAAGTTTTGAAAGACCAAAAGTAGTAGACACTGCAGATGCTGCAGATTCACTGTCTATTCCCAATATAAGACATCCGAGTATGGGACGTGTTCAAGCAATAAATGTACTCCGTAACATGTAATGCCGCAAATGACAGTACCATATAGATATGCAAACTACGGATTATCTTTGCCTTCAGTCTCACAAACACATGACGTTCATGAGATTGATGTTGAGATTGAGGATCCATATGCGTGCACAAATAAATTATGGACAAGGAGCGTGATAACTGTTACGCCAGATGGAAAAAGACACGTTTCTCTTGGACGCGGTTATACACGATATAAAATTCCAGAATCAGATCCTAAGATTGAAGAATATATTACAAAAGTATACGAACAACAAAATAAGAGATTATATAAATATTCCAAAGACAAGCTTAATAATGGAGTACAAAGCTGCTCTGTTTGTTCCACAAAAACAACTAAACATTGTGAACCGGCTTGTTCAAGTTGTCGACCGACAAGCCAGAAGGACAAAGCCATCAAAGGAAAGGCGCAACGCGCGCGCCTCGCTGGTTCACTCGGACATCACGTGCGTGGAAAGCAGGGACCAAGAAGGACGCGCGGGAGAAGACCGCGATTGCGCGGAAACCGGCGGCCGCCACGAAGAAAACGACCGCCAAGAAGGCCGCTGAAAGCCCAAAGAAGGCAGCTCCCAAGACCGCCGCCGCCGCCAAAATCGCCGTGAAGAAGGGCAAAGCTGCCGCGGAGCCCAAGTTACCATTGAAGGCTAAGAAAGCCGTCAAGGCACCAGCGGCGAAGACCAAAACGCCCAAGCCGAAGAAGCCAACAGCAAAGACCGTGAAGGCCGCGGCGAAAAAATAATTGGTCTACGAAGAATACACTCGCTACAGTCATAAATAGAGAAATAAACTGTTATAAAATCAATAAACTCAGTGCCTTGACCGCGTCGCCCCACACCATCAAAATACACTTTTATAAGAAATTTTGGTAAGTAATGAAGTATAAGCAAAGTTGTAAATTACTTTCTTCATATATGCAGATGTATTGAATCGGATTTCGTGTCTAACGCATGCGTGTGTAAGACATATTTAATAGATTTTTAATATAATATCCTAGAAATCGATTCAATTTCACTAACGTTGCTTACTGCATATGAATTTATTTGTTTGTTATATCATTATTTTAATATTTAATTGCAAAAGTTACTGTGGATTTTGTAATATTCTATATCTTTTGAACTATAACCTTTAAGTTGGACTTCCGCTTCCGGGTGAGTAAAAGCTTGCATGCTTGATTGTTGCTCTCTGCTTTGGAATTGTTTCCGTTTTATCCTTGCCTCTAGCGGGGCAGATTCTTGCAGATACTGGCCTAGCCAAAAAAGGGCCTTCCTCTGCTTTGAGAAAGGACCTTTCATCTTTCTGCACTGTCTGTAGATTTAACATTACACTCAGCCTAACCTATAATCACCTATACGACAACCGTGACAGGAACAACTGCTCGTCAGCGTGACTCGCGCAGGCGCTCTCCTCCCGGAGAAACCTAGCTCGCATGGACTCAGCAGGCGGGACTTTCCGACCGAACTGAATCAACAGCACGCAAACATGCATAAACAGAGCTCCCAGGATAATCAAACAAGCTCCACAAAACCGAGAACAGAAATGGCAACAAATCAAAGTAAAAAAACGGACGAGAACCAGCCCAGAAATTCTTAAATCAAATAACAGACAAGACACAGATTAAAGATTACTGGCTAAATAAATCGGTGAGCACCAGTAACATTTACGAAAAGCTAAGCAATGAAGAAGATCAAGAATCAAACGCTGACAGCAATATTAATAATAAAAATGAAACCAAATCACCTCCCATTTTCCTAGAATGGAGTCGAAAATATTGCGCCATTAAAAACAAGCACTCGACGGAGTTGCAAAGGACCAATACATATTAAAAATACTAAGAGATAATCAGGTTAAGATACAACCTTTAACAACAGCAAAGTATCACCCAATAATGGAGGTTCTTAAACAAAAAGGTAGCCAAGGATATACCTATCAGTCCAAAGCTGACAAAAAATTCAAGGTAGTATTAAGAAACATGCATCCGACAACTGATATAAACGAACTGAAGGAAGAAATCGAAACACATAATCATAAAATTATCAAAATAACAAATATATTAGAAATTAAAACAAAAAAACCACTTCCACTTTTCTTCATTGAACTTCAGCAAAAAGACAACAATAAAGACATTTATAAAATAAAAAACCTACTAAGCACAATTGTTAGTTTTGAACAACCTTATAAAAAACGGGATATTGTACAATGCACAAGGTGCCAAGCCTATGGACACAGTAAAAACTACTGCTTCAGAGGCCCAAGATGCGTTAAGTGTGCGGAAAAACATTTGACTAGTGCATGTCCCAAGAAGCAGAAATTTAATGAAGTAATATGTTGTAACTGTGGAGCCAACCACCCAGCAAGTTATAAAGGTTGCGAAATTTGCAAACAACTACAACAAAGGTTATTTCCAAAATTAAGAGAAAAGCGGACAGAAGAACATAACCAAAGACCAGATCAAAATAAAGAAAACCTAAATAGGACCACGATAAGATCTAGTCAACCTAATTCAAGTTATGCTCAATTACTAAAAAGAAACATTTCAACGCACCAGCAATACTCGGAAAAGAATGATACAAATAACAACGATTTACCTGTTGCGGCCACGAACACGTCCGAACAACAAACCAACCTGGAGGAGATAATTGCGCAATTAATGAAAAAAATAGACACAATGTTAAACCTTCTTACAGCAGTGATTGCAAAACTAAACTAATGGCTACCACATTCAAAATATGCGTGTGGAACGCTAATGGCTTGGCCCAAAGATCCAAGGAACTTAAATATTTCTTGTACAAGCATAATATAGACATAATGCTCATCTCAGAAACACATTTCACAAAAAAAAGTTATTTAAATATCCCGAGGTATATCATTTACGACACGCAACACCCGGATGGTACTGCACACGGTGGTACAGCCATCATTATCAAAAAATTTATAAAGCATCATGAAAATGAAAAATACACACAGGAATATTTACAAGCAACCAACATTACGATAGAAGACTGGATAGGACCGATCACGTTAGCAGCCATATATAGTCTTCCTAAACACTCAATTAAACGAGACCAATACACCTGTTTTTTCAAAACAGGTAATAGGTTTATCGCTGGAGGGGACTACAACGCAAAGCACCCATGGTGGGGCTCTAGATCGCCCGTACCCACTCCAAAAGGACGACAACTTTACCAATCAATGCTTAAAAACAATTTACATCCAATAACCACTGGAGAACCAACGTATTGGCCTACCGATTGTAGAAAAACACCCGACGTTATAGATTTTCTGCATTGCTAAAGGTATATCAGTACATCAATTAAAGCAGAATCGAGCTTTGATTTAACATCTGATCATTCTCCAATACTCATCACACTTAACGCGATTATTTTAAAAAAAGATAAGCCTATAACTTTAGGCAACGCAAAAAACTGACTGGAATCTATTCAGGGACAACATAAATAATCTTTTAACATGCAAGATACAATTGAAAACCGGAGAGAAAAAATTGAAACGGCAATTGACACTTTTACCACCATCGTCCAAAAGGCTGCCTGGGATTCCACCCCAGAAGGAGCAAAACTCTGGAAATATAATGCAATGCTCAACAAATATTAAAATTAAAATAGCAGAAAAAAGAAAACTTCATAAAGAATGGCAGAATCAAGATTACCACACGATAAAGCAAAGTTTAATAAAGCGGCGAAGCAATTAACAAAAATAATAAATAAGAAAAAAAAACGATGCTATAGAAGAATTCCTCACAAACCTCACACCCACGGAAGCCACGTATTATTCGCTTTGGAAGGTTACAAGAAAAATAAGAAAAAACCCTCAACAGTCGATTCCACCTATTCGTCAGTCAAACGGAAAATGGGCAAGAAAAAAACAAAGAAAAAATTAATTTATTTTCCGAACATCTTAAAAGGTTTTCGAACCATACCCACAAGAATCTTCAGAAGAACAAGAAAGAGAAATTTTAAACTACTTAGAGTCACCGTCGCAGATGGAAATGCCTATTCAAAAAATAAAAGCAAAAGAAGTCCAAAAAGTAATACAAAACTTAAAGGGAAACAAGGCGCCAGGATACGATTTGATTACTGGAAAGGTACTAAAAGAGCTACCGCAAAAGGCTCTAAGATTTATAACTATTGTCTTCAACGCTATGTTAAGATTAGAATACTTCCCGGCACAATGGAAAGTAGCGCAAATTATACTAATACTAAAACCCGGAAAAGCACCCGAAAGAAGTAAAGTCGTACAGACCGATAAGTCTTCTACCTATTCTGTCAAAAGTCTTGAAAAACTCATCTTAAAGAGAATCAAAGCTGTCCTAGACAGTAAAAGTATTATCCCAGAGCACCAGTTTGGATTTTGTGAGCATCACGCCACAATCGAGCAAGTACACAGAATCGTAAGAAAGATCAGAAATGCTCTTGAGAGTAAAATGTACTGCTCAGCGGTGTTCCTGGACATATCGCAAGCTTTTGACAAAGTGTGGCATCCAGGATTGCTTTATAAAATTAAAAAGTTCTCTCCCGCACAACTTCTATCCATTACTCAAATCATATCTGTCAGACAGATATTTCTTTATAAAATACCAAGACGAACTATCAGACTTACATCTCATCAACTCTGGTTGTACCGCAAGGAAGCGTACTAGGCCCTCTGTTATATCTCTTATTTACTTATCTTCCTACAATGGAGCAGACTACGACAGGAACATTTGCTGATGACACGACCATCCTGGCTTCACATAAAGACCCAAAAGAAGCATCCAGGAATCTCAAGAAAATATCACCGAAATCTAAAAGTGGCTTAAAACATGGCGCATAAAAGCCAACGAGCAAAAATCTGTGCATGTCACTTTTACGTTAAATAAAGAGACATGTCCCCCAGTGACACTAAATAACAAAGTGATACCCCAAACCGAAACAGCCAAATATCTAGGTATTCATCTGGATCGAAGACTCACGTGGAAAACCCTATATGGAGTAAAGGAACCAACTTGGCCTCAACTCAGGAATATGTACTGGCTACTTGCCCGTAAATCCAAATTATCCTTAAACAACAAAGTTTACTTTACAAATCTATTATCACTCCATTGTGGACATACGATATTCAACTGTGGGGCTCCGCCTCAAATTCAAACATCGAAATCTTGGAAAGATTTCAATCAAAAGTTTTAAGAATACTAGTGGACGCGCCCTGGTTCATGACAATGATATTATACGACGGGATCTTGACATACCAACCGTTGTGAAACAATAGGAAAATATGCCTCGAAGTACATCGATAGGCTGGATTTCCATCTAAATAAACTAGCAAACGAGCTCCTCAACGAAACTTCAGACAAGCGCAGGCTCAAGCGATACAAACCATTAGATTCCCCAAAAAGATTCAAATAAACTAAACTAGTCGTAAAACAATCTAAGAAACTGTATACGCAACGGATATTTTCAATGGAAAATATCCTTCACGATATTTTGTATAGATTATCAGATTTACTTAATGCCACTCGGTGACAGATTGTAAATTTCTTACAGTTAATAATAAAAAAAAAACCTTTAAGTTCTTTTGTGATCTTTAAAGCCTTACGTCCACGATGCTAGAATTCGGAGAACCGTGTAGCCAATAAAATTGCCACTTAAAAACTGTAAGTTTGGCTACAAATTTGTCGGCCCGAGATCTTGGACCAAGTTCTAGCATTGTGGATACAAGGCTTTAGAAGGATGATTTGTTGCATTTGTGCTAAACTACGATCGAACTACAATCAGAATGTTTCAAATTTTTGGCAATAGTGATGGTTGGAGCTCACATGTAAATATTGTACATACACAGTTGTTAGTAGATAAATAGCGTGCGTTAGTTTATAAGTTGTGGTATACTGCATGACAGTTTTAAGTATTATTCGCGTTACCGTCGGTAACGGCTACCTCGCGTCGGTAGACTCGCGCGAAACGTTGGCGGACCGCGATCGAATTGCCAATTTTCGGGCGACTCACCCGACTCGTGCTGCCCGCCCGCGGGTGGCCCCCCCTAACCACTCTTGGAATTTGGTACTCGCGCGCGACTTGCTTCGCAGGAGCGCGAGCCGAAAAGGGATCGGGGCACTCACTCACTTTCCGACCTTCGAGTACACCATTTCAATCGGATAAGTTTTCGTGCCTGACCTTCGAGTGCCTGTGTCGTGCTTGCTTGCTGACTTGCTTGCTTCCTTCCTGCCTTGCCTGCTAACGCACGATAGCCTGCCCAGCTCTCCCGCCACCACGGAGGCCGGCCGAGCGGAAGGACGAAGGATACGACCAGGAGAACGGGCATCGATACGGTGAGTCGCCTTTTATATCGCTTATTTCGCTGCATGCCTTGTGCATAAATTTCGTAATCGCGAGGGGCCGACACCCCCCCTCTGGTCCTTCGAACCAGCCGTAGATTGCAGGCCAATCGCAAATCCGGGGATCATTTAACACCCCCCCGAGCATTGGTCCTTCGAGCCGGATTAGCCGGATTAGATTTTCGCGTTTTTAGAGAACTCCGCCGACCTTTCGCGCGAGTCTACCGATCAATATTAATCGTTTTCGCATTATATCAAACAATCGGCGCGTGCACCCTCGCACCGCGTGATCGCTCTCCCGCTCGCACGTCGCATCGGCACGCCGCTGCGAGGACATCCGCGTGATATTGTCGTTTGCGCGTACCATTGTTTCGATCATTTTGCTCGCTGCATCTCGTTGCACTTCTAAATAAATTCGGATAATCGGCGCGTGCACGCCCTCATCACGTGATCGCTCGCCGCACCGCGTGATCGCTATCTCTCTCGCACGTCGCATCGGCACGTCGCGGTGAAGATATCAGCGATGATAGTTTCGAGCGCGCGCCATTGTCTTTTCTCGCTTTCGCCCGCTGCATAGTCGTTGCAGCCCTCATTAATTATCGCGTCGACTGATCGGCGCGTGCACGCGCGCCCTGCGTAATCTCGTCCTTCGCGCGCGCGCGCCATCAGCACCACACCGCGTGATCGCTATCTCTCCCGCACGTCGCATCGGCACGTCGCGGTGAAGATATCGGCGATGATAGTTTCGAGCGCGCGCCATTGTCTTTTCTCGCTTTCGCCCGCTGCATAGTCGTTGCAGCCCTCATTAATTATCGCGTCGACTGATCGGCGCGTGCACGCGCGCCCTGCGTGATCTCGTCCTTCGCGCGCGCGCGCCATCAGCACGACCACACCGCGTGATCGCTCTCTCGCTCGCACGTTGCATAGGCACGTCGCGACGAAGACATCCGCATAGTAGTTGTAAGCGAATCACGAAAAACTGTAAAGGCCCGCGCACGTGCCATTATTCGTTTTTCGCGGCGCCACGAAACTCTGCATAATCGTTGCAGACCCCGCATTGCAAATTCGATAGTGTCAAGGGCGATCGAATATTCGAAAATATTCCACCGTCTTCGGTCACTTGTTCGAACTCGAGCCGTCCGCCCCCCCCCCCTTTTTTGGCCTTGGCGAGCGGCGCGGTGTTTTCGCCTACTTGTTTCGAATTATTTGCTCTCGGCTTTTCAAGGCGCGACATATTTCGTGCGCTTGTTTTGACCGGCTGCCATCCTCCTGACTGGTCGACCTTTCGATTTCGAAACCGTTCGTCGGGTTTTCGGCTTTCGCGCGTACATTATACTTCGAGCCTCTTATTTTGCTTAATAATATTTGCGTCGTGCGTCTCACTAACGACCATCGACTCAAACGAGCGACATCCCTAGTCATTTCGTTGATTCTCGTGTAAAAATAACATGGCTAATTCGACAAGAAACAGACGCGAGTTATGCGTCAGGAGAATGCGTGAGGTGCATGAGCTTTCCGTACAAGCTCGCACCGACGCGGGATTTAAAAGCACGTTTCTGGCCCGCTTCGCGAGCGTATCGAAGACCGCGGATGATTTTGAGGCAATGCACCTCAAAATCATTCAGGACGCCTCGGACGACGAATACGACACCGAGGACGCGGTTCGAAGAGAATTCGATAAAATGCTTTGGGCCGTGAGGGAGCGGTATCACGCCCTCGCCCCTCAGCAGGCAACCGCCTCGTCCCCTCCGGCCCCGAGTCAAGCATCATCTATTAGATTGCCGAAGATATCGCTTCCGCAATTCTCGGGCGATCTCGCGCTCTGGCCCTCATTTATCGCTCTCTATAATACATCGATACACGAGAACCCGCAGCTCACCGCCATCGAGAGGTTCCAATACCTGATGGCTTCGTTGAAGGGGGAAGCGCTCTCGGTAGTAAGCAACCTCCCCCTTTCCGCGGAAAACTACGCGATCGCGTACGATGCGTTAATATCGCGCTATCAAAACAAGCGGAAGTTGGTCGACCACCATATAGATTCGATGCTCAACGCCAAGACTTTGAAGGCCGAAGCGGCCGCCCCTTTGCGTACGCTGTTAGACGCCTTCACTGAAAATACGCGGGCTCTAAAATTACTCGGATTTCCCACCGACGCTTGGGATTATTTGCTTTTCAAATTTTTGTCGGACAAACTCCCTCGATCGTTGCGGGAAAAGTTTGAATCGGAACATCGCTCGGAGGAGATTCCCCACTACTCCGATTTAACTAAATTTCTCGCAGAGCACTGCCGAGTTCTCGCGTCGATTTCGGGCTCCTCAAGCGCGTCGCCCCCCTTGTCACAACCAGCATCGTCAAAAAAGGGCGCGTCAACGACTTCGCTCGTTGCGCAGAACGCCGCGTGCCCCAAATGTAAGGGACAGCATCTACTGGCCAAGTGCCCCGAGTTCTTAAAACTCTCGCCCAAAGACCGACATAGCCTCGCTCGTGGACAGGGACTTTGTTTGAACTGCCTCCGAGCAGGACATAATTTGAAGAGCTGCCCTAGTTCTTGGACTTGCCGGTCTTGCCAGGCGAAGCACCACTCTCTCCTGCATTTCGAGCAGGCTAGTGTCTCGTCTATCGCGGCCTCCCCGGCGATCGCTCCGGTCGTTGGCGAAACCGGGGCGTCCGTGAGCGCTGTCGAGAAACCGATCGTCTCGATGGCGAGTCTTTCAAACAGCGTCGTCCTACTGTCGACCGTTCGAGCGGAGGCGCTCGACGTTTATGGGAACGCGTTTCCGGTTCGCCTATTACTCGATAGCGCGAGTCAGGCAAACTTCGTCACCGAGAGATGCCTTAGACGGGGCGGGTTTGCGCGAACAAGGCATCGCGCAACGGTGTTGGGCGTCAACGACACTAAAACCGCCACTACGAGGGGCCTTACTTCGTTCGTCGTTCGGACGCGAGATAGGGACGACCTTCGTTTCCCGGTCGAGGCTACGGTGCTCTCTCGCATTACCTCGCCGCTGCCCCATAGCCGCGTCGATTCGAAATCGTGGAGTCACCTACGGGGGCTGCCGCTCGCGGACCCGGAGTACAACTCGCCCGACTCCATCGACATTCTATTGGGGGCAGACTCTTTCGTGTCTGTGTTGCGCGACGGACGGCGCACCGGCAGAAGTGGAGAACCGGACGCGTTCAACACGGCTTTCGGCTGGGTATTGATGGGCGCGGTCTCGCCGTCGTTCCATGAGCAACCTTTGCATTCTTTCGCCACCACCATTGAATCGATCGACGCCGCGGTGGGGCAGTTCTGGAGGCTAGAGGAGGTTCCGGAACAGACTCCTTGCTCCGAGGAGGATCGACGTTGCATGGAGTATTTCGACCAAACCACTTATCGCGATCATTCGGGTCGCTTCGTCGTGAAATACCCCTTTCGCGTCCGACCCCCCTACCTTCGTAGATTCTCGGCCGATAGCCGTCAACAGATTGCGCGCACTCGAGCGCCGATTCAAGGCGAACCGGGAACTTCGTGACAGCTATAATGCTTTTATGCAGGATTACCTCGATAGCGGGCACATGGAGTTAGCGAGCGAGCCACCCCCAGCGGACGGTCGCGTCTACTATCTCCCACACCATGGTGTCCACAAGCTGGATAGCACCACTACCAAACTTCGAGTCGTTCTCGACGCCTCGTCGAAGTGCCCGAACGGGCTGTCGTTAAACAATACGCTCCTCAGCGGACCGAGGCTGCAACCAAACATTGACGCGGTCCTACTCCGATTTCGCGCGGAACCCGTGGCCATCACCGCGGACGTGAAACAGATGTTCCGACAAATATGGATGCACCCGGAACATCGCAACTATCAGCGCATCGTCTGGCGTTTTTCGGAGTCGGACCCCATTCTCGACTACTTGCTCACAACGGTGATTTTTGGTAGCACGGCCTCTCCGTTTCTGGCGATTTATTGCCTCCTTAAGTTGGCTCGCGATAATCGGGATAGATATCCTTTAGTCTACGCTATGCTGCTCGAGTCTCTATACGTAGACGACGTTGTGGCCAGCGTCCGCACCGTCGAACGAGCCATCGCGCTTCGCGATCAATTACTCGAATTATTTCGGAGCGCCGGTTTCGAGCTGCGAAAATGGGCGAGCAGCCATCCTGCCGCGTTGTCGGGACTCGACCCGGAAATCTGCAGTCAGACGGTGTTGTCGTTTGAGGCGCCCGAAGACCAAGCACTCAAGGTTCTGGGCCTTCGCTGGCACTCGCAATCGGATAGTTTTGGGTTTTCGCTAAACCCTCTGACTCGAGAGTGCACTAAACGGACGATCTTATCGGAGGTGGCGCGTATTTTCGACCCCTTGGGATTTTTGGCGCCACTGACCTTTACAGCGAAGCGATTGATACAGCGATTGTGGACGCTAAGGCTCGAATGGGACGACGAACCACCGGTAGATGTTCGCCGACAATGGGAACGCTATCAAGCTGAATTCGACGCGCTGGCTTCCCTGCGTATTCCTCGTACTTTCCCCGCGGGTGACAGAGTCCGCCGCGAATTACACGGTTTCTGCGACGCGAGCGAGCAAGGATACGGGGCGGTGGTGTACCTACGTGTTATAACCCTTTCAGAGACTAAAATCGTGATTCTTTGTGCCAAATCGAAGGTGGCTCCGCTGCGCGCTATCTCTCTACCCCGATTGGAGCTCTGCGCCGCGTTGCTCCTGGCCAATTTACTGGCTTACATTCGTCAAGTCCTACGGGGACATTTAGACATCGATGAGGAATATGCCTGGTCGGACGCCAAGGTTGTCCTCTGTTGGATCCGCTCCTCCCCGCACCGATGGAAGACGTTCGTTAGGAATCGCGTCGCTCGGATACAGGAGAAGGTAGCAGTATCGGCCTGGGGTCACGTGGCCACTGAATTCAATCCAGCCGATCACTGCTCGCGTGGACTTTTCCCTCGCGAACTCGTGGCGAACTCGATATGGTGGGAGGGCCCTGAGTGGCTGATAGATTTCGAGTCCCGCACCGAGCCTGCCCTTGACGAGGAGATCCCGTGCGAGGAGGAGAGGATCGTCACGCTCGTCGCGTGCGAGACACCCAATGTCATCTCGCTATTGTTAAGTAGATTTTCGTCGTTAGATAAGATTAGTAGAGTAATCGCGTATATCATAAGGTTTACGACTCGATCCAGGGCCAAGCCGGTACCCGCGACCTTGGCCGTGGATCAACTCGAAGCGCACTCAGCGCTACTAACGGTGGTGAAATTGGTCCAGTTGGAGTCCTTCGGCGATGAAATCGATCGACTGAGTAACGGGAAGAGGCTCCCCAAGCCGCTCCGCAAACTCGCTCCGTTTTTAGACCCAACGGGACTTCTCAGGGTGGGCGGCAGACTCGGCCACTCGGGCCTGAGCTTCGAAGCCAAGCACCCCGTGCTGCTACCAAATAACCACCGACTAACCGAGCTTGTTATCGAACAGGTGCACCGCGCACACCTACACCCCGGAAGACGCACACTCCAGTACTTGCTCGCCCGGCAGTATTGGATAATCGGAGTGCACCGCGCGATCCGGCGAGTACTCTCCGGTTGCTACGGGTGTTTCCGCGCGAATCCCCGCACGCTCCAACCCCCCATGGCGGATCTCCCGATCGAGAGAGTTGGCGCAGCCAAGCCGTTCTCAATAAGCGGCGTGGACTTTGCGGGGCCGTTCTCGATAACCCCCCGCCGAGCTCGGGGAGTTTCTTCCTTTAAGGCCTATGTATGCCTGTTCGTCTGCTTCGCCGTTAAGGCGATCCATTTGGAGGTCGCTTTTTCGCTGTCCACAGACTCCTTTCTCGCTGCGCTGCGACGCTTCGTGGCCCGTCGCGGACGCTGCTCACTCCTCTATAGTGACTGCGGCACCAATTTCGTGGGAGCATCGCGAGAACTCGAGCACCACATGCGTTGCGCGGCGGAGCGAGAAAGGATCAAATGGTCCTTTAATCCTCCCTCCGCGCCCCATTTCGGGGGCCTCTGGGAGACAGGAGTCAAATCCTTCAAAACCCATCTTCGTCGGGTGGTGGGGGATCAAATCCTGACCGTGGAGGAGTTCACGACGGTCCTCGCCCAGGTCGAGGCCGTCCTGAATTCTCGACCCCTCTGCCCATTGAGCACCGATCCATTGGATCTCGAAGTCCTTTCTCCGGGACACTTCCTAACCACGGAGCCTCTCGTAGCCGTCCCCTCGCCCGATCTGACTCCGCTGCCGATGAATCACTTAGGTCGATGGCAGCTGGTACAGCGAATTCATCAAGACTTTTGGAAACGCTGGCACCGGGAGTATCTCAACACCTTACAGCAGCGTCCCAAGTGGGTGACCTCTGCCAACCCTCTCGCCGTGGGCGCCTTAGTGCTCGTTAAAGATGACAACGCGCCCCCCTTGCGCTGGAAGCGCGGCCGGGTGGAGGCGCTACATCCGGGTAGCGATGGCGTCCCGCGCGTCGCCACGGTTCGGGTCGCGGACGGCTCGATTCAGCGTCCCCTGGTGAAGCTGTGCCCTCTGCCCATGGGCACACTACCACGGGCGACCGTCGCCGATTAGAAGAAAAAATACAAACTTGTATTTTGGTGGGCGGTATGGTTGGAGCTCACATGTAAATATTGTACATACACAGTTGTTAGTAGATAAATAGCGTGCGTTAGTTTATAAGTTGTGTTATACTGCATGACAGTCTTAAATATTATTCGCGTTACCGTCGGTAACGGCTACCTCGCGTCGGTAGACTCGCGCGAAACGTTGGCGGATCGCGATCGAATTGCCAATTTTCGGGCGACTCACCCGACTCGTGCTGCCCGCCCGCGGGTGGCCCCCCTAACCACTCTTGGAATTTGGTACTCGCGCGCGACTTGCTTCGCAGGAGCGCGAGCCGAAAAGGATCGGAGCCCTCACTCACTTTCCGACCTTCGAGTACACACCATTTTCAATCGGATAAGTTTTCGTGCCTGACCTTCGAGTGCCTGTGTCGTGCTTGCTTGCTGACTTGCTTGCTTCCTTCCTGCCTTGCCTGCTAACGCACGATAGCCTGCCCAGCTCTCCCGCTACCACGGAGGCCGGCCGAGCGGAAGGACGAAGGATACGACCAGGAGAACGGGCATCGATACGGTGAGTCGCCTTTTCTATCGCTTATTTCGCTGCATGCCTTGTGCATAAATTTCGTAATCGCGAGGGGCCGACACCCCCCTCTGGTCCTTCGAACCAGCCGTAGATTGCAGGTCAATCGCAAATCCGGGGATCATTTAACACCCCCCCGAGCAAGTGATAAGATATTATTTCAAATATTATTTTTATATTTCTAAAAATTGTGTTATTTTTTTTGTTGTATTTTCACTTTATTTTTATTTTATTACAGAAGTTCAATTTTGTGAGCGTTGCGCATTTCAGATATATCTTTATATATTCATACCGTATGAACCTGATCTATAACGAGGAAAGCTGTTTCTGGAGTGCGATTTGGATTGGAAATTACGGAATGACTGTTTCATTACACGTTTACATTTATTTTTGGGCAGAAGTGGTAAGATATTTCTTAATGTTATTGATTTTGTACAATCGAATTTATATTTATTTATGTACAACAAAATTGAGATAATAAAAGCTTTTTTCGTTTTTTTTCTAGATCAATTGTGGTTATGCAAGTTAATGCTAAAAGTAACAGATAAAACTATTAACAGTCTTATAGAGTCAGAGCTGCTCAATAATAAAAATGCACCAAAAGAGCAACCTATTGCAACCGAGCAACCGAAAAAGCATTCAAATTTGATGGATGCATTTCCACTCTTAACTATGGACGAATTTAAAGCCGTTGAGAAAAAATTAAGAACGACGACACTTACCGTTCTCGATTGGTAAGAATATAAGTACTTCATCTATTTTATATTTTGTGTTACATTAATAACTCAGCTTTTTAAAATGTTCAGATTGAATCACTACGTGGAGAAGTTGTGGGTGATACCCTTCAAAGAAGGATTAATTCGGTCATGCGAATCATATTCGATGATAAATTAGCATCTCTTTTTAATTGGAAGGGCCAAAGAGGGGAAAAACAAAAATTAAACGGACATTGTATCAACAAAGTAATGATAGGTAAACTTATATTGTTTTAAAGTGAGACATGTATTTAATCTTATCCACGATATCTTCATGTGATATTTATTTACAGAAATAGTGGCCGAAAAATTTCCGAAAATTAATGAGATTATATTTGGCAGGAAAGCCGGGACATGGTTGTATCAAGCCCCCTCACGGATACAAAAAAAGAAGTTAGTTTGTTTCGTGTGTGATTAATGAGGCATCCGTATTCATAATATTTTATACCTACAGGTTTATTTTTTATCATTACAGATGTAATAATAACGGCGGCGATGAGGAAGAAGATATAGAAAGCAACAATGATTGTGATGCAGACAGATGTAACAATAATGGCGACGATGAAGAAGAATATACGAAAAGCGACGATGATTGCGATGCAAGTAAAAGTAGTGATGCTTCTAAAAGCAATAATGAAGAGATAGATCCCTGAAAATCGACACTGGAAACTTCCAACTAAGCTACTTATTCTAACTTTTACATATAATTACATACTTTTATAATTACATGTTTTGTATTTATAAATAAAAATAACAAAAATGTATGTTTGTTTATTCATGAAAAAAATGAGTATTTAGCAAATACAATACAAAAATTGGTTAAGTATCTCTGATTTATATTTTTTTCAGATTTTACACTTGAGCGGTTTCGGGAGTACGGTAGGGGGGTGTAAAAATTTTGAAATTTTTTTAGATTACAAACCTCTTTTTTTAATGTTAAAAAAACCTTTTTTTAAAATTAAAAAAACGTTTCTTCTAATGTTAAAAAATGTTTTTTAAACGGTTTTTTCTAATGTTAATAAAATGTTTTTTAAACGTTAAAATAACATTGTATTAACGTTGAAAATACGTTTTTTTAACATTAAAAAAACGGGTTTTAAACGTTGAAAAAACGTTCATTAAACGTTAAAAAAACGTTTTTTTTTAATGAATAAAAAAGGATCTATCCTATTGATTAAACGTTTTTAAAAACGTTTATTAAACGTTTTTTGCAATGAAAAAAAAACGTTTAAAAAACGTTAAAAAAACATTTCTTTGCTGATTGGGTGAAGGCGTACTGTCACAGAGGCCAGTAAATCAAGATCGCCCAATAGCTTACGCCAGCAGAATGTTATGCAAGGCGGAACGAAATTATAATACAACCGAAAAGGAACTGCTAGCGATCGTATGGACCCCAAAAAACTCCGACCGTACTTGTTGTACGGCACGGAATTCACAATAATCACTGACCATAAGCCATTAACGTGGTTATTCAGTGTCAAGGATTCCGGCTCGAGGCTGATAAGGTGGAGACTCAAGCTAGAGAAATATAATTATAAAATTATTCATAAAACCGGTAAATATAATGTAAACGCTGACGCCTTAAGTAGAAATCCGATCGCAGAGGAATAAAACGTAAACATTACACAGCAGGAAAACGAAACTCTGAGGGAATATTCGGAGGAAGAGAAGCGAGAGATACTATACGAGTATCACGATTCCTCTCTCCCCCTAGGAGGACATCAAGAGGTCACTCGAACTTTGAACACAATAAGACTAGCTCATCAATGATCCGGAATGACAAAAGATATTGAAAATTATGGGCGTTTTCCATTTAGTGACACAAGTGTCGTTCTGTCTTTGTTATTCATTTGAATGCTAAAGAAAGATAGAATGACATTTGTGTCAACTTGTGCCACTAAATGGAAAACGGCCTACATTAGCAAATGTGAGTACTGCCAGAAAAAACAAATTAAACAGAAAAACAAAAATGCTATTAACGATAACCGATACGCCGCATCGGAAAAGACCGTTCGAAAAATGCGCGTTAGACATCGTAGGTCCCCAAACGATCACTACCAATTAAAATAAATATATTTTAACCTTCCAAGACAGTCTAACAAAATTTAGCAAAACAATCCAAGTAGAAAACAAGAAGGCGGGAACAGTCACGAAAGCCTTTGTCACTAAAGTAATATTCGAACACGGGGGGGATACCGGAAGAAATTACTTACGGTAAAAGTTTACAATAACTTACACAGCTCGGATTACTTTGACCTTGACATATGTTGTCAAGGTCACCTCCTGAGTGACCTTCAGAAGGTTTTAGTCGGCGGTCGCTGTTTATTAAAAAGTTATAAACAAAAAAAGTTTGACAAATATAGCAGTTATTTTGAGTATTGAAAGGCATAAACGACCTTGACCTTGACATATGTTGTCAAGGTCCCCCTCCTGAGTAACCTTCAGAAGGTTTTAGGTGGCGGTCATTGTTTATTAAAAGTTATAAACAAAAATAGTTTGGTGGGAAAATTATTTAAAGCAGTGATTGTTGGTATATTGAAAGAAAAGTTATTTAAAGCAGAGAATGGTACTTTCCTTTCAATATACCAACAATTCACTGCTGTTAAATAATTTTCCCCACCAAATTTTTTTTTGTTTATTAAATGGTTATAAAACAACTTTCTAAGTTGAAGCACATACAAAGCACACACTTGTAAAGCGCGCCACTAACCTATAGGTTAGTGACGCGCTTTACAAGTATGTGCTTTGTAAGTTGAAGCACATACTCGCGAAATAAAGTATTCTCTGCTTTAAAAAAAAACGTAATATTGTTCGTTTATGCCTTCCAATACTCAAAATAGCTGCTATATTTTCCAAACTTTTTTTGTTTATAACTTTTTAATAAACAGCGACCGCCGACTAAAACCTTCTGAAGGTCACTCAGGAGGGTGACCTTGACAACATATGTCAAGGTCAAAGTAATCCGAGCTGTGTAAGTTATTGTAAACTTTTACCTTACTTACGGACCAGGCCATTAATTTTACTAACAAAATGTTCAAAAATATCTGCAAACTGCTAAAAATAAAAAAACATTAAGACAACAATCTATGAGCCGAGACAAACGGAAGTGCTAAAACAACCAAAAAATTTTAGCCAACCTGGCCATAACTGTCCGTCAAAACTGGTCAAAACTACTACAAACAGCCTCGATCGTTTTTGTTTTGCTATATGTAATCAAGTGTTATTCTATTTTCTAAAGAGATTCGTGAGTAACCTCAAAATTATGTTCAATAATTTTTCGTTTTAAATCAAATAGGTTGTTAAGGATCGGTTAAAAATTAGGCAAATTTTGGGCGCTGCTGTTTAAGCGCACGGCTCTGTCGCGAACTCGCGCCACCCTTGTGATCGGCGCGAGCTTGCCCCGAATCACCTCGGCCGAGCACGAAACATAAATGAATTAAAAAATGCCTAACAGTTGCAGTGCCGGTTATCGCACAAATATAAATCAAAAGGCTCTTCAATGTGTCGATTTTTCGAAGGGATTCAGAAAGAAAACACCATCCGCCATCAAAAACGTCATATCCAATTTTACCCCACAACGGCCGCATTGTTCGATCTCTGGTTAAGGATCTCTATATATATATTAAATTACTATAAAAGGAATACTCTCTATCAAAACTGTGCATTCTCCATATAAATTCAATACGAATTATTTATAATTCACACATGTAAGACATAATTGTAGATCATTAATATTATGAGTGTATGACACTTTATATTTAATAGAAAGTATAAAATATTATGCTAATTAACACAATTTGACAGTTTATTCATGATAGCAATATTGCGATGAGAAAAATGTATCACCGTTGCGGACATTTACGAGTACGTTGTGAATTTCTTACATCAAAAGTTCTTTAAAAATAATTAGGTTTTATTTTTTAATATATCTTATTATTGAGACTTTAAGTTTCTTAACTGTCAACTAGCATTTCACTGTATAATTGATTACAACTTAATTATTTTAGTATTATTCATCAATTATAAAATTGCTATTGCAAGTAACAATTTTTCCCATTATTTATTACACACACACATGCACATACAACTTAATAGTTGAATAGTTGTTTTTGAGCGCGTTAATTATTGAATCGGATCGGACTTGAAATAATAGTCGACAACGCTATTTTTTACGCTTAAACTCGAAAACTTCTTTACTACTTTAAACTATATTAATTACAGCAAATCGTTGATTAAAGTTTATTTTTCGAACTTTATCTTTGAACTTCTAATTGTACATGTGGAACGGAGCAAACAATTTCTTGATATTGCGACGACTAATACTAGCGTGCGAACAAAGTTCTGCCACTTTATTCTTTCGATTTTCTAAATTATTTTCTAATATTCTAATTTATTCGAATAATATTCTAACTCTTAATTTTTATGTTTTTTATATATTTTTATATTTTTTTTATATTTTTTTTTGTATTTTTTCTATTTTTTCTATTTTGTGTATTTTTTTTTTTTGTATCTTTTGTATTTTTTCTATTTTGTGTATTTTTTGTATTTTTTGTATTTTTTGTATTTTTTGCATTTTTTCTATTTTGTGTATTTTTTGTATTTTTTGTATCTTTTGTATTTTTTGTATTTTTTTATATTTTTATTCTTTTATTTCTTATTCAACTAATTACACATGTTTTCTTTACGCGCGCAACCATGTAGTCGTAACTTAGCTATTAATATAAATGAAGTAAGTAAAGTGAACATAAATATAAAACAAAATAAAACGATGACGCTTGTTTGATGCTGCTAGATTATTCAGACAAGTGGCGCTTGAGATTTGACTGCTGCATAAGCCTCCGAAGTGCAGCAGGGGGGTTATTAAAGCACCAACGAACCTGATCGTTAATTAAGATGACCGGCGATGGCACAATCTTCTGCTGTGGAAGTTTGAAACATTTCACGAAACTGAACATGTGTTTCCAAAAGTTAGTGCAACAGTCGCTGTGTTGATACAAGCCTCTACGCAAACACAAAACGGCATAATGCTGCTAGGAAAACCTTCGCAGTGTTGTTCGATGCGACTTTCAAGCGAACATTCGATAAGTTGATGCGGCCCTGACACTCAAGCATACAAAATAATAAAGGTCTTGTATGCTTTGTGTGCTCCCTTGATGTACGGAGGTAAACGGGCTCGGCAAAGTCCGATATGCAGAATGATCCTGAATGGAATGACTGTTGGTTCAGCCAAGTTACTCATAGTCGGCTGGAGTCAGGATACTCGTTAACGCAGATAGGCACCAATGTATCTACATCTTTACCATTCTTCTGCGTAGTCCAATATTTTTGATGAATAAGGTTGAGTGTAAGTTTTATCTCTTCATGTAATGTTTTCTTCTGTGACAGGCGTCGATCATAAGCTTAGTGATGTGTGACAAAAATGACAAAATGACAGGATGTCTTGTCAAAATTGAGAAGCAAATGATCTGTAGCAGACCTCGTGCATCCAAGAATACATTCTTCAATTTGAACAGTATAATGCGTTCAGGTGGTGCCTCCAGATAACAGCTCATTCTGTCTTGTAGAAATTATGTGTGAAATGCATGTCCAAGTAATCTCATTCTCCTTCAATTTTTGCGTGTCTAATGTGAGTATTGAGTGCAGTACCGGCGATGTGGCTATACGTGTATGTTAAATGTATACGTCACAGCCAATACCAAGCCGTAACCAATACAAGCTGCAACAATTTACGTAGACTTGGAAAAGGATGTAAGTTCTCTGAATAGACGGTCAGACCGTTTGTACAATCTTCTGCTACTCCAACAGTTCGCTGAGTAGTAATGTCTGTCCCATGAACAGGACAAATTTCAAAGACAACCAAGCTGAAACTAGCAAGGTGTAATTACAGAAGTAATCTCTTATTCTCATAATCTTGAAGAGAACAGACCACACCCGATCGAAATTATCTGTCATAGTAAGATTCAGTTTCTTTTTCTTCAGAATCATCCCCAGGTAAACGCAACTTCTCGACGTTGAAGATTGTCTTCCAATGATGAATCAAAGAAAACTCGAAGTGTCTCTTCATATTTTGCGGAAGACTGTCGCAATTGGATCGCGCGGGAAAGTCCTCCAAAAAACGGTGCAGGAGTCTCGATACATGTGAGACCCTCAGAATCTCGTAAATCGCTGGCAGTATCGAGAAATTTGGTCTTCTGCAGAAGTTTCTTCATTAGACTCACGTAATCAATCTTAAGGTAATCATGCCTGATAAGCATACCAAAATTTATAATCCTGCTTCCTATTGAATTCCGACCAGTAAGAGCTTAGCGAGATTCTACGTCGTCCAATGTTGTATTTGACATGTTTTTTTTTATGTTTTGTACGCACACAAAATACAATTTTAAAGTTCACATTAAGATTAAATAATTCCTAATATCATATTTGTTATTTCGCAGTGTTACTGACTATTAAAATCAGACAGAGGTGACAACATCACTATGACCAACATATTTACAAACTGTACCAAATGCTGAGGTGTGAAATCCAAAGGATCAAGTAATATAAGCGCATTTATTATGAAATTAGAACGGACTTCTTAAAAATGTGTAACGCAAATTCTTTACACTTGATACTTTAAGTCATATAGGTACATTTCAATCTGTAAATTATTTCTATTTACAAATATATGTATATACACACTGAATTGTTGATTAAAAAACGCATTTTGAACTAAAGTTCTTTTTAAAGTTCTGTTTTTTTACGTAACGTGTAGAACGGAACAAATAATTTTTTGTTCTTTGCGACAAGACGAGTGACTCTTTTAAAGCGCGAGCCCGAAAGTTTCTTAATAATTTATCTTTCTGATTTTCTAGATTGTACGATAATATTCTAACTCTTATCAAAGATGCTTTTCTTCATAGGTGACAAATCAAACAAGTATCAATAAATTTTAAATTATCGAATAATCTAGATAAAAAACGCGAAATTTAAACATTTTTTTTTCTCGAAGAAAAGCTAATTGTTCAAAACGAGAGATATAGGCCGTTTTTATTTTAGGCGACTGTGACGATACACATGTCTCAAATTGACACTCTTCGCTTTCGATTTTACGAGTGTGTTAAAAAAAACCGACACTTTGACTGTTTTGAAATTGTACACTTTCCTTTTAGGGAATTTTATGCAACAGAAGCGACGCACTCGTTTTCAAATTGACACACTTCGATTTCCTATAAACGAGTGTGTTAAAACTAAAGCAGACACACTTCGACTTTCCTGAAGAGGAGAGTCTGAGTGTGTTTTGATTGAATCCAAATGCGTCCCACGACAGTACTTACATAAGTAGGATTAATACCTTAGTGCTCCGTCTTCTCCTTCCGCTGAACATTAAGGAAGTATTACACTACGGATTGCGGGCTTGGGGTTACCAATTTGCGGATTGACTACCGTAACGTAACTCCAATCGGCAATCGAGCTCTCAACTCGAGTGAATATGGCCTAAGTTTAACCTGCCAACTTCCGATTATTGTACGAAACGACCTTTACGGCGTTCATGTCACAAAACAA